>JAAWXA010000341.1:8491-22594 GCA_038090715.1 Florisuga fusca | reverse complement strand
CTGGGGGTGGGGGTGAAGCTGGGGGGTCTCTGGGGGACACTGGAGCCTGGGGTGGCAGCTGGTGGTGGGGGGTGCTGGTGGGCAGAGCTGGTTCCTGGTGGCTCTAAGAGCCCCCCTGACCTCCCCTCTCCAGGGACATGCACCATCCAAGTCCTCCCCAGGGTGGAGACCCAAGGCCTGAGCCCGCAGGACGTCCCCAGACTGACAGACACCGTCCGCCAGGCCATGGCCGCTGCCATCGCCGAGATGTCCCCGAGTTCCCCGGGGGACCCGCGGGCCAAGCAGCCTCCACTCCAGGGCTGGGCTGGTGCTGGGCAGGGGCCGGGCAGCCCCGAGCCTGAGGGGGACAGAGCCAGGAGCAGAAATTAGGCAGAGCCCCCCGGGGACAGGAAGGAGGTGGCAGAGGCAGAGGTTGGGTCCCTCTGTCCCCTGCAGATGTGTCCAAGCAGCCCTGGCAAGGTGCAAGGGGGGGGACCCCGAAACCCGTGCAGGGTGTCCCCAGAGCCCCCTGGCTGTGACTGTCCCCCCCAGTGGGTCGGGTCCAGCGTGGGGGCAGCAGGAGGCCCCGGGGAGGTCACCCCGTGGGACCCACCAGCCTCCTGGGTGCTGGGCGAGGAGATGAGGGTGCAAGATTAAAGGCTCTGAACCTGGAGGGGCGTGTGGTGTCCTGGGGGGCTGAGGGGGCCATGGGGAGGGGGGTTCCATCTCCTCAGGGCCACGCAGGGTGCTCGGGTCCCCACGGATGGTTTGAGGAGCACAGGGCAGGGGCAGGGACCCCCCAAGAGCCCCCCAGCCTGAGGACACGGAGGGGAGCACTGGGACTGGTGTGGGGTCCCTGCTCTGCTCCAGGACTGAGGCGTCCCCTCCCCATGGTGCTCCACTCCCCAGACACAGGCAACGGCCACGTCCCTCTCCTGGAGGTGGAAGCAGCTCTGGTGTCCCCAGTGTCACCTGGAGGAGCAGGACAGCCATGTCCCCCCCCTCCTTGGGAAGGTCCATCCATCCCCTGCCCCCTGCCAGAACCAGACTGGGGCAACTGGGAGGGGGACGTGGGGTCCATGCTGGGGGGGCAGTGACTCAGCTGAAGTGTGGAAGGACACAGAGAGCACCCCCTGCCCCCAAATCCACCCCCCACGGCCACCCCCATGGCCCCCGTGCTCAGAGCAGCTCAGTCTGCCACTGACCCCGAGCTCCCTGGCACATGAACTGTCCCCAGGACGCCCGGGGGGACACTGACCCTTCTCCTGTCCTGAGAGATGGGCCTGGGGACACGCTCCTGGCTCGTGTCCGTGGGACGGGGACACCTCCAGCAACAGCCCAGCAGGGCAGGCGGGGGACAGCAGGTGGGGGGGCAGCATCTGGGGTGACCCCAGGGGACAGCAGGTGGGGGGACAGCATCTGGGGTGACAGCTCTGGGGTGACCCCAGGGGACAGCAGGCATGGGGACAGCATCTGGGGTGACCCCAGGGGACAGCACCATCCATGGCTCCCAGCAGGGCTGCCCCCACCTCCCCCCACGTCCCCAGAGGGCAGGGGCTGCAGAGCCCCAGGGCAGGGGCTGTGCTCAGGACACTCTGTGGCTGTGCTGGGGCTGCCTCAGTTTCCCCACATTCCCAGCAGGACACAGAGGGAGCTCAGCCCATGCCCTGGTCCCACTCCCAGGAGCCAGCCCCACACCTCAGTGTCCATGGCTGAGCTGAGGGAACTGGAAGCAACTGGGCTAAAACTGGGTGAGACTGGGCGAGGGGCCAGGCTGAGCCCTTGCTCTGCCCCAGCACCTGCCTCTTGGCTGGCAGCAAACCCTGAGCAACCCCCTCCCAGGCTGCCCCCAGGGGCTTCTCCTGCTTTCCACTCATTCCTGCTCCCTCGGGAGGTGGGTCCTGCCCCCCCCTCCTCTATCACCTACGGGAACCTCTCTCCAAATTCCCAAAATCCCTCAGAGCCTTGAC
Organism: Florisuga fusca; assembly: GCA_038090715.1. NCBI lineage: Eukaryota > Metazoa > Chordata > Aves > Apodiformes > Trochilidae > Florisuga > Florisuga fusca. The sequence continues at coordinate 20,645 of JAAWXA010000341.1, read as the reverse complement.
CCCGGGAGCTCGTGGGCAGATGGTAAACACGGCCCTGGGTCCAGCTCAGCCCTGGGGGATCCCTCTGCCAGGCCCTGCCCTCGGGAGGGAAGGAGGGAGCCACCACCACTCCCTTCTCCAGCCCTGTTTGCTTTCTCCTTGGACAAAGACTTTGGGTGCAGAGATGAGAGGGTAAGAGCAGGACTGGGGAAGGGGGAGAAGGTGACAGAGCTCCTCAGACCTTCCTCCTCCAGTCCTAGAAGCTGTGAGAGAGGTGTGGGAGGCATCCATCACCTTTCCCCTCAGGAATCCTTTCCCAGGAAGCTCTGCCCATGATGTGGGCTCCAGGCAGGAAGGAGGAACCCCAATGGCATGGGTGACACGGGGACCCACCCCCTGCATCTGCTGGGATGGAGCAACAGTGAGTGGGAGGCAGGGAAAGTGGGGTTGGCAGCCACAAGGTCACCAGGCACCTGGATTAGGGACAAGTTGAGGCTCTGGCACTCCTGAGCAACCCCCTGGACCTATGGAAGTGAGGGAGGTGCTCAGAGAATGATTTGGGTTGGAAGGGACCCCCAAAGCCCTGCAGTCAGCAGGGACACCCTCACCCAGCTCAGGGTGCTCAGAGCCTCCTCCAGCCTCACCTTGAACATCTCCAGGGATCTCCCAGCCCCTCCCTGGGCAGCCTGTGCCATTGTCCCACTGCCCTCCTGGGACACAACTTGTTCCTAACATCCAATCTGAATCTGCTCTTCTCTGATTTAAAACCATTGCCCCCATCCCACCCCTCCAGGCCCTTGTCCCCAGTCCCTCCCCAGCTTTCCCGGAGCCCCTTCAGGCCCTGGGAGGCAGCTCCAGCCCAGCCCCCTCACCCCTCACATCAAGGCACAGGACAGATCCTGGTGCAGNCCAGGGGAGGTTGAGGTTGGAGCTGGGGAACAATTTCTCAATGCCTGGAAAGGGTTGTCAGGGCCTGGCCCAGGCTGCCCAGGGCAGGGCTGGAGTCCCCATCATGCCTGGAGGGGTTTCAGAGCCTGGAGATGTGGTGCTGAGGGACAGGGGGCAGGGGGGGCCCATGGAGTGGCTGGAATTGACCTTTTCCAACCTGAACAATTCCATGAGTCTCCTTTCAGCTCGTGGCCCTGTTGGTTGCCTCAGGAGAGCTTTCCAAGGGCATGTCCCAGGCCGTGTCCCACACTGTCCTGTGTCCCACCCCACGTCCCCCAGCAGGACACGGGGCAGGAGAAGAAGTGGAGAAGGAGGAGGAAGGGAATCCAACCTCTGCCATGGAAACCAGAGCTGAAATACCTGCCAGGAGCTGAGGGACAGGGGGCAGGGGGGGCCCTGGCACTGCTGGGGGAATGGTTGGATTTGATGATCCTCAAGGTCTTTTCCAACCTAAACTATTCCACCCCTGGGCTTGCATCCCAATATGGGCACAAGATGTGGATTTTATTGCTGGAGATCAAACTCCTGGATTGTTGGCACCACCACTCCCAGCACCTCCACCCTCAGCTGAGCCCCAGCAAGGATGGAATGGTTGGTCTGGATGATCTTGAAGGTTTTTTCCAACCAAAAGGATTCTGTTCTCCCAGGCAGGTTTTCTCAGAAGTGCTGCCCTGGTAAGTTTGCTAAGGAAATGCAGTCCTCTTGGAGCTGCTGACAGCACGAGGACTCTGGGGACAGATAAATATCTCTCTAGACAGCAGGAAAAAACCAAAAAGGATCTTGCAGGACAGAGTGAGTGGGCAGAGAGGTGGCAGGTGACATTTATCCACAGGGATATCTCTTGGGGGTGTAATGGAAACCCAGTCCTCTGCCCTCCTCAGGCAGCACCTCTGCCCGTCAGAGGCAGAACAGGGGCTGGAGGAACCTGCTCTGCCCCTGAACCTGTTTTTTGGGCTGCCAAAATGTTCCTCATGGCTTCTGGGGAGCTGAGTGCCTGCAGGTCCCTCAACACACAGCTCCTCCAGGCTGGAGGTTTTATCTAGAGGAATAAATGGGAATTCCTTGGCCTTCCAGGCTCCAGAAAGTAAATATTAACAGTCACCCAGGGGGTGGATTCCTGCATTTTCCTTCCCTTGCAGAAAGAAAACCCTTCCTGGGAAAGTTTGCTGGTTCTGCTTGTCCTTTAATTCCCTGGCTTAGGGTGGAGGCAGTGTCCCTGCTGCCAGGCAGCTGGCTGGGAGCTCTGGGGGAATTTCCCAAGGGATGTGGGTGGGTGTTGTGGTGTGTGGTGCCCCCCTGCTGAGCCTCCCTTGTCCCCTCCCCCAGAGCTGCATCATCAAACGTTACTGTGAGAAGAGGTTTGTGGCCAAGTACCTGGCGACCATCGGGATCGACTATGGAGTCACCAAGTAAGACCCCTGGGGGATGAGGAGCCAGGGAAGGGGGATGAGGAGCCAGGGGAGGGGGAGGAGGAGCCAGGGGAGGGGTCTGGAGGCAGTTTTCTGGACATTAATCGCCAGCACTTCAAAGAATTCCAGACTGCTTTGGGGGGGAAGGGACCCTAAAGGGGAAGGGACCCTCATCCAGTGCCACCCCTGCCCTGGGCAGCCTGGGCCAGGCCCTGACAACCCTTTCCAGGCATTGAGAAATTGTTCCCCAGCTCCAACCTCAACCTCCCCTGGCAGAGCTTAAGGCAGAGCCCCAGGGAGGGGAGGCAGAGCCCCCCGTGTCCCCTCAGCCTCCTCACCCTCCGTTTCTTCCTGGCTTTGGCCTCTGCCACCTTCTTGATGGGGCGGGCGTTGATCTGCCGCCAGCGCTCCCGGTACCGCTCCACCGTCTCCCGGTCCAGTGGGATCTGCCTGACCCGGTGCTGCTTCTCCTCCTCCCTGAACCACTCTGGCAGCTCCTCCTCATCCTCATTGAAGGAATACCTGGGGGTTGGGACACGTGGGGGGGACGTGGTGCCTCCAGACTCACCCAGATCCACCNTGCTAAAACATTTCTATAGTAAATTAACAAAAAGAAAGAAAAAAAAGGAAAAAATAAAGTGACAATGAGAGTGCTATGTTCTGAAAAGAAATAGAGCTGCTATAGCAACAAACTGGAGTTGGGCATCACTTTCTGTGTAAATATGGATGTATATAATTGAGTTTACTGTTGACTTTATAATATATATAATGCCAAACCCAAGGTACTTCTTTTATTACTGCCATAAAAATCACCAGTGTCATAGTCAGTTTTCAGTTTATGTTGGACTTCCTGCAGTATAAAGGATCAGGAGGAGTGCCCATGTTTATAAAATACACAAGCTACATATATTTTAAGAGGAAGTGAACACCTATGTGAGATACTTTGATTATACTGCTTAACTTTTTAATATTTATCCTCCTCTTTACAGATTCCAGCCTCTCAGGAGATTTTATTACTCTGCTTTCCACCCTGTCCAGTAGAAATGTATGTATATACATATATACATCTATATGTCACATCAGGCTGGCAACAGGTCAATAGGGGGGTTCCACAGGGATACATTTAAGGGCCAGTTCTCTTTAATATATTCATTCTTACTAATTAAGTTTGCAGATGGCACCAAATTAAGAGTAGCAGTTGACACTCCTGAGGGCAGAGAGGCCCTGTAGAGGAATCGAGAAAGTTTAGAGTGCTGGGTAATTGGCAATCATATAAAGTTTAAGAAGAAGTGCTGGCTCTTGCACCTGGGACACAACTTGTTCCTCACATCCAATCTGAATCTGCTCTTCTCTGATTTAAAACCATTGCCCCCATCCCTCCAGGCCCTTGTCCCCAGTCCCTCTCCAGCTTTCCTGGAGCCCCTTCAGGCCCTGGGAGGCAGCTCCAGCCCAGCCCCCTCACCCCTCACATCAAGGCACAGGACAGATCCTGCTGCAGCCTCAGACCAGGGTTTAATTCTGCTTCACCAAGGAGATGCTCTGCAGCCCAACGCCTGCCTGGGGGCTCTGCACCCACCCTGCTGGCAAACACAGCCCAGGGATCTGTCCCCTGAGCCACCACCTCTGGGGACAGTGAGATCTGTTGTGGATGCTCAGACCATCCCCCCAAGAGAACCAGGAGGGGTGAGAGACCTTGGGATGTGGCCACAGGGTGAGGGTGGGGAGGGGGAGATGCTGCAGCACTGAGGACACATAAACCCCCTGCCCAGAGGGGGTTTGTGACAAGTGTCAATGTCCCAGGCACTGCCAGGAAGGGGTGGCTGTGCCACAGCCCTGTCCCCACGCTGGAGAGGAGGGACAGGGTGAGCTGGCTGCTCCCAGGGCCACGGGGGGAGGAGAGGAGCCATCCCTGCCCCTGCCCCAGGCCCCGTCCCTCTCTGCTCCCACATCACTTGTGCCTTTTCTTCCTCTGCTCCTGCCGCCTCTGGGCCCTCACGTCCTTCTTCAGGCGGCTGTCAACGACCTTGAACTGTCCCTTGACACCGGGAGGACGGCGCACACGGGGCCCCACACCTTTCTTGGCCACCAAGTAGGTGACCTGCCTCTTCTCCTTGGCCAGCCCAGCCTTCTTGTAGATGCTGAGGGAGAAGGGGAGGAGGTGAGCCCCCAGCTCCCAGCACTTTGGTGTCCCAACACATGGGATGAACTGTCCCACCCACCCCCCTTGCTCTCCCACGTCTCCACCAAAACCCAGATGCAGCCCAGCCCTTCCCAGCCCCCCAGGTCACCCAAACTGAGGCCCAGGATGACCCAAGGAGCTGGGTCCCAGCTCCAGCACTCACCGCCGCAGCTGGGCCACCTTCTCCCTCTCGGAGATGTCCACAGTGCTGACCACAGCCTCTGCTTTCTTCTTCATCTGCTCCAACTTCTTCAACATCTGGAGGGGCAGGAAGGGTGAGGGACAGGGGGATGGGAGAAGGGACAGGAATCACAGAATCATCCGGGCTGGAAGGACCTCTGAGATCACCAAATCCAACCCTGGATCCACTCCCCCCGTGGGCCCCAGCCCATGGCACTCAGTGCCACATTCAGCCTCTTCTTAAAAACCTCCAGGGATGGAGAATCCACCCCCTTCCTGACCACCCCCTCTGGAAAGAATTCCTTCCTACTATCCAACCTAACCCTCCCCTGGCAGAGGTTAAGCCCTCTTGTCCAACTGCTGTCCTCCAGGGACGGGGACAAAACTCAAAGAGACTTTTTGGTCAGAAAAGAGCTTTGGGACCATCCAGTCCAACCCTTCCCCAGCCCTGCCCAGGCCACCCCTGCCCCATGTCCCTCAGCACCACATCTCCAGGCTCTGAAACCCCTCCAGGGATGATGGGGACTCCAGCCCTGCCCTGGGCAGCCTGGGCCAGGCCCTGACAACCCTTTCCAGGCATTGAGAAATTGTTCCCCAGCTCCAACCTCAACCTCCCCTGGCACAACTTGAGGCCCTTCCTCTTGTCCCATCCCTTGTTCCTGGGGAGCAGAGCCCGACCCCCCCTGGCTCCAACCTCCTCTCAGGGGGTTGCAGAGAGCCAGAAGGTCTCCCCTCAGCCTCCTCTGCTCCAGGATCAACACCCCCAGGGCCCTCAGATGCTCCTGGGCAGACTTCTGCTCCAGACCCTTCCCCAGCTCTGTTTCCCTTCTCTGGANGAGAAATTCTTGGGTTGGACTTGGTGCTCTCAGAGGTCCTTTCCAACCATGACCATTCTGTGATTCCCAGATCTGGGACATGGGTTAGTGGTGGGCTGGGATAAGGTGATGTCCTGTCCCACTCCAGTCCATCCAGGACATCACCTTATCCCAGCCCACCACTAACCCATGTCCCAGATCTGGGAATCACAGAATGGTCATGGTTGGAAAGGACCTCTGAGAGCACCAAGTCCAACCCAAGAATTTCTCCCTGCCCAAGATCTCCTCTCCATCTCCCCTCTTGCAGCTGGAAACCCTTCCCCCTCCAGGCTCCCATCCCTCCAGGCCCTTGTCCCAAGTCCCTCCTCAACTTCTTCCTGATTTTTGTGTCCCTGGTCTCCCAGCCAGGTGCTGAGCTGGAGCTGTCTCATGCATTTCCCACTTCTTTTCCAGAGTGCAGATCAGAGACCGAGAGATGAAGGTGAACATCTTTGACATGGCAGGACACCCCTTCTTCTATGAGGTGAGGCAGATTTGGCACCTCTCAACTTTCCTCTTATTTGCCTGAAACTGTTTTGAGGAGTCTTGAAAATACAACTTTTGGGAGTTTTTACTACAAAACACTCCTTCCTTTCCTGCCATGGACACCTCCTGCAGGCCAGGACTAGAAGCCCCACTGCTGCTCTGTCAGTGATCCCTCTGCTCAGAGCTGCCAAATCCAGGAGGTGCCACAGCCCTGTGCTCTGAGGTCAAAACTAGGGGTGTATCCCCTGCAGGGACACCCAGGACACCTCTACAGGACAGGTGGAGTCCCTCAGCACAGGGAAGGTGTGGGGATGATGGAGGGGATCCTGAGGAGGCCACAACAAGGATCCAGGGGCTGGAGCAGCTGAGAGAGTTGGGGGTGTTCAGCCTGGAGAAGAGAAGGCTGCAACGGGGAGACCTTAGAGCACCTTCCAGTGCCTGAAGGGGCTCCAGGAAAGCTGGGGAGGGACTGGGGACAAGGGCCTGGAGGGATGGGAGCCTGGAGGGGGAAGGGTTTCCAGCTGCAAGAGGGGAGATGGAGAGGAGATCTTGGGCAGGGAGAAATTGTTTGGGGTGTCCCCAACACCAGAAGGACACAGAGCTCCTGGAAGGTGTCCAGAGGAGCCACTCAAATGCTCAGAGGGCTGAGCACCTCCCTGGGAAGCCAGGCTGAGGGATTGGGGTTGTTCAGCCTGGAGAAGAGGAGGCTCCCAGGTGAGCTCAGAGCAACCTTCCAATATCTGAAGGGGCTACAAGAAAGCTGGGGGAGGGCTTTGGACACGGGGGGGTAGGGAGAGGACAAGGGGAATGGGTTAAAACTGGAAGAGGGGAGATTGAGGTTGGGCATGAGGAAGAAATTGTTTGGGGTGAGGGTGCTGAGCCCCTGGTTGCCCAGGTTGCCCAAGGAAGCTGTGGCTGCCCCATCCCTGGCAGTGTCTCAGCCCAGGTTGGATGGGGCTTGGAGCACCCTGGGCTGGGGGAGGTGTCCCTGACCATGGCAGGAGGGTTGGAACTGGATGAGCTTTAAGGTCCCTTCCCAACCCAACCCATTCTATGTCTTAATTAATGAAAAATCATGACATAATTGTTCCATTATCTATAGTTTTTCTCCTGCTTTGATGGCAGCAGTAGCATGGTGGGGTCAGCTTTGCCTCTGTTGCTCTGCTTCTTTCAGATGCCACCTTGGTTTCTGGTGCAAGGTGGCACTTTACACCCTGTTTGTGATTCCTCCTGAGCACCCTTTAGGTTCAGATAATCACAAGTGGTTGTTGAGATTCCAGGATCAGGCCCATTAAGTGCTTATCAGCAATTCTGCTATTAACTGCCTGCTGAAACCCCTCTTTATAGCTGGGGAAGGTGAAGGGCAGATAACTCTGCCACACGCTCTGCAAGGCTTGGAAGAACCCTGTCCCTTTCTCAGATCTGTTCTCCTGCCAACCAAACAGATTAGAGGGGCCATTAAGCCACCTCCTGCCAATAAAATGAGGAGAGAAGCTTGAGAAACCTCATAAAGGTTAAAATTCACCCCGAGTCTCAACTCGTAGACTGAAATGTAGAAGTCCAAAGGGCTCCAGCAGTGCAGAGGAGAAGCTGTGAGATGTGCTGGGGGGGAGGTAGGACTTGTTCAGGTCCCTTGGAGCTGCTCTTGGAGGTGGGTCCCTAGGAACATCATCCTAGTCTGGAGAAGAGGAGGCTCAGGGGAGGCCTCATCACTCTCTGCAACTCCCTGAAAGGAGGTTGGAGCCAGGGGGGGTTGGTCTCTATCAGTCAGACAGGAGGCCATGGGCTTCAGCTCTGCCAGGGGAGGTTTAGGTTGGATATTAGGAAAAAATTCTTCCCAGAGAGGGTGATCAGGCATTGGGATGGACTNTGGAAGGTGTCCAGAGGAGCCACTCAAATGCTCAGAGGGCTGAGCACCTCCCTGGGAAGCCAGGCTGAGGGATTGGGGTTGTTCAGCCTGGAGAAGAGGAGGCTCCCAGGTGAGCTCAGAGCAACCTTCCAATATCTGAAGGGGCTACAAGAAAGCTGGGGGAGGGCTTTGGACACGGGGGGGTAGGGAGAGGACAAGGGGAATGGGTTAAAACTGGAAGAGGGGAGATTTTGTCGTACATGAGGGAGAAATTGTTTGGTGTGAGAGTGCTGAGCCCCTGGTTGCCCAGGTTGCCCAAGGAAGCTGTGGCTGCCCCATCCCTGGCAGTGTCTCAGCCCAGGTTGGATGGGGCTTGGAGCACCCTGGGCTGGGGGAGGTGTCCCTGACCATGGCAGGGGGGTTGGAACTAAAGGATCTTTAAGGTCCCTTCCCACCCAAACCAGTCTGGGATTCTGGGATTTGATGATTCTGTCCACATGAACCTGTGTCTGTGCACAGGTAGGAAGAGGCTGTGCTGACACAGGCAGCCCCAGTGGCCTCATCTTGGTGTCTCTGACTGACAGAAGAAAAAACAACTCATGAAAACTGAAACCTGAAACGCCAGAAGAAACTTTGCCAGAAAGAATAACCCAAAATCTTTACCATAAACTGAGGAACATTTGGCTGGGAGGAGCCACCACTCATCCCAAACTGGTTTCAAAATCCCTCCTTGTGCCTCCAGTCTGCCCCATCCTGAGGTTAAATTTCCTGAGATTTGGAGATTCCTGGAGCTTTCCCCCAGGACCAAACTGCTGTAAAACACTTGCAGTTGGACTTGATGATCATTCTAGATCCTTCCCAACTGAAATTCTCCTTTCCCTTTGTACATTTTTTGCTTTACAGATGACAAACAGTCCTGGTTTCACCACAGAGCTTTCACACCCACATTTTCACCTCCAGTTCCCCTCAGGTTCAGTCCAAGGTTTCCTCTAGCTGAGTCTCAGGTATCGAATCTTATTTATTAAAAAAATTAACCAGAAAAACAACTTGTGTCCCTCCTGAGAGGGACCTGGACAAAGGAATCCCTGGGCAATTACCTCCCTACACCTCTGAACCTCTTCCTCACTCCTTTTTGCATTCTTCCCACCTTTTTATGCTCCAACCCTGATTTCTGGTCTGGGCTCTTTTTAAATACAATTGAAACCTCAGTGATTTCAGCAGAACAATCAGTTTTTCCTTACCAGGAGAAACATTTAGGATTTGAAACACCTTGATTGGAACACTACATCCATTCTGGAGAGCTGTCAGGAAGGGAATGATGGAGTTTGTTGCTAATCCCATTTGTTTGAAATGTATAAACAAGGTAATGAAGTGGGGCCAGGAGGGTAAGAGAGGAACATTAAATATTTATCCAGTCTAATCTTGTTGTTTTAACAACCTAATCCATACTGATACTTAATTATAAATAGACTGTCAATGCTTGGCAAAGCATTCTTCTGTCACTAAGAAAAAAATAGGGGATGTTAATGAAGAGCAGCTTCTAACATGACAAAGAGAAGGTGAGCAAGGACAAAAGAGTGACACAAAAGTGAGGAAGCACAGAATTGTTCTGGTTGGAAAAAAAACCCTAAGATTGAATCCAACCATTCCCCCAGCACTGCCAAGGGTTAGTTGGGTTAGGGCACTTGGAAATGTAGAACTGTTTGGGTTGGGAAAGACCTTGAAGATCATGGAGTCCAACCATCCCCTCAGCTCTGCTGAGGCCACCACTAACCCCTGTCCCTCAGCTCTGTGGCTTTGAAACCCCTTCCAGGCATGATGGGGCCTCAGAACATCATGGTTTGCACTGGCCAGGTGACTGCCTGGCTCTTGGTTTTTATTTATCTGCCTGCTCCAAAGCTTCTTGTTCCTCCCTTGTGTCCCAGTATTTGCTCGTGGCATGTTCTGAAGTTGTGGGCACACCAAGGAGTTCTCTGTGGGTGGAACTACAAATCTCAGCTAGAGTTTGTCAGTCCTGATGTAGAACAAAGCACCAGGGAGATGGAAGGAATGAAGATGTCAGGGTTTAACCCTGGCCCAGCAATGAAACCCAACACCAGCTGCTCTCTATTGATCCCCCTCTCCTCCCTGGTAAAGAAAGGAGAGAGAGAGACTGATGGGCTGGAAACTAAACTACACAGTTTGAATGGAACAGGAATGATAAATAGGAAAAATGACTAAATCTATACAAATAGACAGGAAAATTGATCCCAGGTTCCTCCCCCCTCTCCCCCAATAACTCTCAGGTCACCCCTGAGGCTGCAGGGCAGCCCTGGGAAAGTCCAGGCTGGAATCCTGGGGTCAGGAGCAGTTGGGAGCTGGAGGCAGGGACACACAGATTCAGGCTGGGATGGATCAGGAGCACAGGCAGAGGAAGGGATGGAATCCTCCCAGGATGCCAAAACAAACAGGGACAGGGGAAGGAAGGGCAGGAAGAGCAGGAAGGAAAAGGGTTTGACCCTTTTGATCCCTCAAATTTATCCTGAGTATGAGGTGTATGGGATGGAATACTCTGTTTGGTCAGTTCTGGCATCTGTCTTGTCTGGTCCTCCCTAAGGGAGGGTTCCAGGTGGGACCTTTTTACTCCTTCCAGAGGGCAAAATGTTCCTCAGAGCTGAGCAGTGTCCCTGGGTCTGTATCCCAGTCTCTGGCAGTAACTATAACCCTGGAGTGGGATCAGTCCCAGGAGCAGACACTGCCTGAGAAACTTGCTGTTCATTTCAGCAAGAGACTGAGCTGAGAGCAACAGGACAAGACAGAAAATCCCCTTTATCCTGGCCCAAAGCAGGACAGAGGAACAGCCTGGAATCAATGAATATGGAGTGAAGGAAGAACAGCAGGGGGATGGGGTGGGGGACAGAGCTGACAGCAGAAAGAATTTGAGGGAGAGAAGACTGAGAGGCTCTGACCTGCTGCAGATGTGGTCAGCAGAGGTCTTGGTGGCCCAGTTATCCCCTGCAGGTGGCTGAGCTGCTCACATGGATTGAATTTCTGGCCTTGCCAAAACCAGTCCTTAGGAGAGACAGCAGAGGAAAGTGTGAAGACCAGAAGTGGGAAGTGTAAGGGGCTTGAGCTGTGCCTGAGGGGGTTCAGACTGGCCATCAGGAAGCATTTCTTCCCTGTGCTCTTTGTCTGGAAGGGAGGATTTCATGAGGTGATGGCTCCCCACCACCTCTTCACTTCTCCACAGAGAAGAGGATCATTTGGTTCCCTTTTTTCCTCCCATCTTCCCTTGGTGTGGAGATGCCATTTCTGGCAGAGAACCAAGAGGTGCCAGGGAATCATCTGAGTGCTTCTGTCCCCACAGGTGAGGAACGAGTTCTACAAGGACACTCAGGGAGTCATCCTGGTCTATGATGTTGGGCAGAAGGAGTCCTTTGATGCCCTGGATGCCTGGTTGGCTGAGATGAAGCAGGAGCTGGGCCCCCATGGGAACATGGAGAACATTGTCTTTGTTGTCTGTGCTAACAAGGTGGGTGCTGGGGGGGAGCCAAGCTGTGCCACCATCCTCACCTCCAACACTTGGGATGTTCCCAAGCTGCTGAGCTCCAGCTGCAGCAAAGGAAAGGTTGTTAGGTTGTAGGGAAAGCTTTTGAAGAGGAAGATCTGGGTGTCAGGAACACTGGAGGCCACATTTGAAGGGAGTTTAGAGAATGTGGTGGCCACACTTCACTCAGGAAGACACCAACTATAGGTGGCATTGTCTATGGATTTGCAGAACTCAAAGGCCTTTTCACACACATTTTTTCTGCTTTCTTTCCACACGGCCTCCATCCCTTTGGGATGGACATGGAGCTGCTGGAGCCAGTCCAGAGGAGGCCCTGGAGCTGCTGGGAGGGCTGGAGCAGCTCTGCTCTGGAGCCAGGCTGAGAGAGTTGGGGGTGTTCAGTCTGGAGAAGAGAAGGCTGCAACGGGGAGACCTTAGAGCACCTTCCAGTGCCTGAAGGGGCTCCAGGAAAGCTGGGGAGGGACTGGGGACAAGGGCCTGGAGGGATGGGAGCCTGGAGGGGGAAGGGTTTCCAGCTGCAAGAGGGGAGATGGAGAGGAGATCTTGGGGAGGGAGAAATTCTTGGGTTGGACTTGGTGCTCTCAGAGGTCCTTTCCAACCATGACCATTCTGTGATTCCCAGATCTGGGACATGGGTTAGTGGTGGGCTGGGATAAGGTGATGTCCTGGATGGACTGGAGTGGGACAGGACAAGGGGGAAGGGTTTCCAGCTGCAAGAGGGGA
>JAAWXA010000340.1:0-35077 GCA_038090715.1 Florisuga fusca | reverse complement strand
CCTTTATGCTTAACTTCATACATCATGAATCTGTGACTTTCATTCTCACCTTAAAATGTGCAACAAAAATGAAATTATCACTTAAGGAATTCATTGCTTCCTTGACTGTATTTGTTACCAAGCTTCATGGAAATATTTAACCACATTTAAACAAAAAGCTATTTAAACAACCTGCTAACTTACCAGGTTCTAATTTCATTACACTCACATGAAGTAGAACTCTCTGTCATTTTAAAACTCTGCCCCTTGTCCTGTCACTACAGGCCCTTCTGTCTTCCTCCATCTTTCTTACAGGACTCCTTTACATACTGAAAGGGAGCAATAAGGTCTCCCCAAAGCCTTCTCTTCTCCAGGTTGACCAACCCCAAGGCTCTCAGTCTTTCCTAGTAGAGAGGTGTTCCAACCCTTATTCCATGTTAAAATACACTCCATCCAAAAGGTCTGCTTCACTTCCCTCTCTTCATACAATGGTTTGGCCTGGAAATTAAATTATTTGTTGACCTACATCAATCTCCTGAACTGTCATTCAATTAAAAAAAAATTATTTGCCTATATAGAAGAAATTATCAACTTGGTGTGAAAGACTGCATGTGCTAGTATGTGAATGCACTTGTAAGTTTAGGAGATTGTAACAGCAAAAAGCTGTTTGATTATACTTTTGATATGTTCAGCAATTCTCCTGACCTGACAGTATATATGAGCATATTGTTAGAGTAATATAGTATATTGCATCATTGATACCCAACACAAAATTAGTTCTTCATACTTATAGCTCTCTTACAGACCAGCATTCATTGCCATAATGTTTCTATGCATCTTGGATATAACACTGAAAATTTTTATAGGAATAGACAGAGCATAAATAGTTAGGCATACAGTTATATTTAATCTCTCTAGATACCTATTTCAGAAATTATTTACAAATGTATAAAACAACAGTTTTGTAAAGATAACTATCTCTGAAGTAATAATTTGGTATGTATCCTTTTTTGTTTCTTTATTCTGTTATTAAATATGTCACTGTGCAGGTTCTTTCCACCATTCTTCTCCTTTCCCTGTTATGTTTCCCCAATTTTCCTTTAGTCTGACTTGTCCTCCAAATTTTTTGGGTTTGCTTTTGTTTCTACCTTATAATGTATCAGGCTTGGAGAATCATGTCTGCCTCTCCCCACTATCTGCAGCTGGTGGTTATGGCTATAATAATCCCAAATAATTCTTCCCTCTTCTTCCAAACCTGTACCATGGTGGCCTGACACATCTCCACCTGTCTTTCAAACTTTTATTGGTTTGATTGGGAAGTCCATGGACCATGACTTCTGTTCCTGGTCTAAGTATTGATTTTCCCAGAGCTTATGACCTGCATTAGAAGTGAAATTGGTTACTGGTATTTTATGATTCTTCACAAAGAAGGAAAGAGAACTTACAGCTGTCTCTTANCTTCTTGAAGTGAGGGGCCCAGAACTGGACTCAGTACTTGAGGTGAGGCCTCAGCAGTGCTGAGCAGAGAGAGACAATTCCACCCCTAGCCCTGCTGGTCACATTATTCCTGATACAAGCCAGGATGCCATTGGCCTTCTGGGCCACCTGGGCACACTGCTGGCTCCTGTTCAATCGATAGTGGACCAGTACTGCCCAGTCCCTCTCTGCTGGGATGCTCTCCAGCCACTCTTCCCCCAGTCTGTAGACTGACAAGTCTGAGTGTCTGCACTGCTACCTTACTGCACCTAAAATATTTCTATCAAATATTTCATACTGATCATTATCAATCAACTTGTCAAGACTGATGCTAAGAATCTTAAATGGTAGATTACGTAAGTTATTCCAGTGTTTACTTACAGAAAAGGGGAAATGTGTCTTTTTTTTCAGATACCAAATTTAGTTAGCCATATACTGGTGTGCATTCAGAGACACATAGAAAATGTTCTGATCTAATGCAAATAACTGGGAGAACTGTCAGATACACATGCTACTCTTCAGAATGTTCAAGTAACCTGCAAAGATTCAAGTTACAGCAGAATGTAAAACTATGGTAATTCAGCTCGCTCTTATTTCTGAAATTCAGAATTAAATTAAATTAAATTTGAATTTTTAGCTCAAATTCTCAAATTCTTTTGTCTTTTTCTTCAATTACAGGTCATCACAACACACAAATTATGACTGAGGGGGACCTTGGTAAAGTAAGTAATCCAATTTTTCTTTCACTATGCATAACAAAAAGTGCATATTTTGTTCTCAGTTAATACTTACATAAAATATCATCAGACAGAAAGAACCAATAATGATCTGATTAAAATTTTATCCTAATAATAGATGTTATAATCTGAGAAACTGAGAACAAGTTTCTATCTTGCCACTGAGTGTCACTCTGATCCCAACTCTCTGCAGCAAAGCAGGCTATTTTAAAAGAGACATTATGAAAAATTGGATTGGTTCTGATTATTTTAGCTAGCTATACAGACATTGTGCATTGCACCAATACTTATTAAGTGGGCTGATACAATGGGAAAATGACTGGGACTTACAGAGTCACAGCTCCTTTAATAGACTACCTTTTTAAAGAGCTACAAGTTGTTCAAAATGCATCCCTGGTAATCAATACTGAAAACAGAAACTGCTTAGCTGGATTCAGAGGATATTTTAAACACTTAGGTTGCCAACTCTTTCTGCTGAACTGAAACAGCAAGGTGTCTGGATCATGCATCTCACCAGTGAAAAATGTAGCTATTTTTTAAAAAGTAAACTTATTCTGGCTTGTAATCTCAAACTGATGAGAGCGGGACTGAGGAGCTTACGCTCTTTTTTCTTGCTTCTCAGTCATACTTTTTTCAAAATAAGAAGTTTGCTGCATTTGAGTAACTGCATTCACAACTCTTAGTCATTATGACCTTAATTAGAATAAGGAGGAATGGTAGTAACACTAGTTAACCTCTTAATGTACACCTCACCTATTGGCACACGCAGCTTCAGCACATAAGGGCTGTTGCATTTAAAGGAGAAAGTTATGGAATATATTAGTGATAAATGCATAGCACATTGGTGATATTAAAATTGCATTGCACAAAAAAGACTGGTTGAATGCTCAGTATTTAGGTGACTAATGAAACTGATGTAGTGGTACAATTTGATTCCTTCTGAAAGGATCCAAGATCTATTAAGGGAATGAGCTCTTTTCTATACTATTAATTTTTTTTGATCCAATGTAAACAAAGGAAAAGAATCCCCTTTTGGAACTGATTATCATTCATTGTCAAGATATACATGTCTGTCTACACACCTGGTAGTTACAGGTTATTTTTTTAGGCTGGGAACAACTTCTTCACTGGGCCCTCAAGTTCCATTTCCTGTCTTTCTGTCTCTGCTCATGCCAGTAATGTTACCTGCAGCAGTGTCAGCACAACTGTGAATTATTATAATTTTAAAAACAACTGTAAGGGGATCAGTTGTTGCTGCCTGAGGTGCAACAGAGATCTTTCCTGTCTGTTGCCTGCAACTATCATAACTGAATCTACTATTTCCTGGTTATCCAGAATTATGAACACTACATTTTAAAAATACTTAGATACCCAGAGATGGCACTGACTGTTCACAGTGCAGTGTGAACATGCAGTTATGAATGATGTATGCTTTACAGCAGGAGACTAATAGTAGCAGTTCTTAATAACTTGTAGTCTGAGGTTAAAAATCAATTTCTCGAATTCCAGATTGACATCTGATTTCTAAAACATACCTTATTGCTTCCACCTGCATAAGTGCAGTGCTGTGCACGTTCATTTGGAATTAATACTAATGAAATTCTGCAAAGGGTGCAAAGATGCATCAGAGTAAAAAAGCTGTAGAAGTTATCCAGGTATTCTGCCTCCAACACACAGTGGTGGGTCACTCTGCCAAGTCTCTTTGCCTGAGGTGTCAAAGGGATGGCATTCACAGATCACGCAGAAGCATCTTTCCCTTCTAGAGCTGTACTGATTAAAAGACAAGTCTAGTCAAAAATCTCAGTCCTTGAACTGAGGAGTGAAGACATGATAGTCCCTTGATTGGCTTTCAAGGGTAGGAAAAAAATTTATGCCTAGCATTCATGCTGCCCATCTGCCTGCTCTTCTGTTTGCAAGACTGGTCCCTCCAAAAAGCCAGTGTTTAATTCCACAAAGCTCAACAGATTAAGAGTTAGACCTAATTAGGAACTCTCACAATGTCCTGGAGAACATCTGGGGCTCGTTCACCCCTCTCACTTTTTCTCTACATTTTGTGCAGTCACAGAAATAAGAGATGACTGGACCTCTGTTGTTAACTTCCCACCTACAGGAGAAATTCTCATCTAGTTTATGACATGAGTTAGAGCTACAGAAGCTAACAAAGCATCATGGTATTTTCAACTACATCTGAACATCTGTAGCCATTCTGAAAACTGCAAACAATTTCAATTGTAAGTCAGGACATACAAAAATTAAAGGACAAATCAAAGGAAAAATGGTCACTAAAGTACAGGGAGAGACTAACTGCTCCACTGCAGATGATGGACAGACACATTCCAGTAGGATAAACCCCCACTGAAATAGAAGAGCATATAAAAGACAAGTCTCATTACTGTGAAGGCGTACAGAGACTTGGGGTAAAGAGGGATTCAGTCTCACTCTGCTTCTTGTCTTCTTTGCCATTTTAATTTACCTTACTGAATTCAAACGAACATTCACGCGTGGTGAAATTCTTTGTAGGAAGAGTGGCTCAGGGAAGCTCTAACAAGGAAACAGAAAGTGTAAAAGCAAACTGCAAATGTAGAAAAGACTCTGCACTTCTTGCATTCCCTTCATGCCAGGAACATGGGACCTGTGCTGCACTCAAATGTGCTGATGCAAAGGACAGTTTTGAAGTCAGCCTAGAGAAGTGGTTCCAGGAACTTTCTGTTTTGAATAGTTTTGACCTGTATTAATACATAGGCCTCCCAGTTTCCAACCTAAATCACTGGCAACTGGTTTGCTTTCCTTAGTCACCCTTCCAAGACAACTCAGACCCTGAGGCTCTAGAATATTTCTGAATCAGACCCTTAAACTGTTCTGGTGTCTGGCAATCCTTGCTATAGTCCTATCCAATTTCAACTACAGTACTCTTCACAAAGTCCATTCATTTCTGTTCTGTACAGGGTGGTGTCTGTGAGAGCTGCTGGGAATTAATATCATGTTATATGCCTGCAAAAGTTCATCTAGCCTATAGCAGCAGGTGCTTACCAGCATTGCTGTTTGCAAACAACTCTTCAGATTAACTTCAAGCAGATGTTAACAGTGTATCTTTACACAAAGAGTATTAAGAGCCATTTTGACTAGCAAAGGCAGTTATTTGCAAGCTGCCTTTCTTCCTCTAATTTCAGCTGTCTGCCTTGGTAACAGCTGCTGTCCTCAGTGCTCTGATGTCTATAGATGTAACACCAAATAGTCCTGGTAGCTGACTGTTGCTATTAACATGTTGGTGTGGCCATTTTTCCATCATTTGCAAGTTAAGTCTCCATAGGAATTACCAGGGGAGTAGATGGCTTCAGTCTTACTTTGTGAAACAGGCCATTAACTTTTAACCTGCCACCTTTGTATCATAGTGAACTTCATGTATTTAAAACCTTGTTCCTGGAGCTTCCTGAAATGGGGGGAAAATGTAATTCTCTGGGTAAGGTCCTGTTGATAACAGGATATGTGGACCCTGCAGCCATTTAATACTAGCTCTAGGACATGGAACATTCCAGGAATTGTCTTCAGTCCCTAACTAAACGACACTCTGAATGAGGTGATAGGAAGAGGTCAGGGTTTGCTCTCTGCTGGATAGCCCAAAGCCATCTATCTGTGGAAAGGCCAAAGGGGCTCCCATTGACTGGGGTTCAGCAGCTTTCTGTACTGACACTGCCTGAAGCTGCTCATGGATCTGGGTCTGATAAATGCATATTATCACTGGGCAAGGGTCTGCAGGATTGCAGTACAGCCTCCAAGTATGTTGTGCTTCTACCTTTATCTTCTAAGACTGGCAGAAGGGTGAGGTAGTCTTCTTGTTCTCCTTGCTGGCTATCTAGCTGGCTCACTGGAATAAAGAAATGACTGTTTATGTTGAGGTAGCTGCCTGCTTAAGATTAATCTATGTTGAGTATCATTTAATTTCCTTGAAAATACAGTAGAGATGATTAAAGGCTTTTGCTTCTGAGAAGCTGGGCCTCACTATAGCACATTTCTCTTAAACGCTTCTGAAGCACAGGGCTATAGCTGGTCTTGTTAGAAAAAGAAAATGCTGTTCATGCATAACACACGTGCTCTGGATGCCACACTGTCAGTAATTTTGGTGGCCATATGCAGCTTGACATGAGTTTAGGTTAAACCCAGCTAACTGAACAACTGTAAGAATTTCTTTTTATGCCTTATCACAGATGTCACTATTTCCTGAGCTATTCTTGCTGAAAAATTCCCTGGGTAAGCCTTCCATGTCACTGTTACTATATTTGTAGTTTAGTAGCAGCAAAGAGCCTCTAGTCAGAGCCTTGGATCTCTGGGGGTATGAGGGGCTTATGTGCCAGACCCTGTCCAAACATGCTTGATGTTCCTCTTTGTTGATCCAGCTTTAGGTTGATCCAGTTTCCCCCCTGGAAACTGAGGGGAACAAAGTTCTTATGGTGCCAGCCTGCTGTGGAGCATTAAATGGATTTAAACTCCTTGTAGCTGTAGTGGTCATTTTCACTCAGGACAAACATATTATAAACACCTATATAATGCATATAAATAAACTATATATGACTGTGTACAATATATAGTACTTATTAGTTATTATTATTAAAAGAGTTGAGTATCTATTTGCAGCTGAGGGAACAGGTGGCTTAGACAGAGGCATAAAAACCCTTTCTCAGTTTATTGAAAAGCCTTCTTTTCATGGCAGCAGATCCTAATATAGACTAAATTCTTCTCAAAAAAAGAAAGATATCTCTGTAGTCTCCCCCTCCTCCTTTATAGTGATCCTAGTTTCACACCTAAAATGATATCAACATTCTGTATTGTTCTCTCCATACATATGCACAGCCAAAGCCAAGAATCATGAAGCTCAAAATATCATGTATCAACCTCTGGGAACAGGTGGCCTGTGACTCAGAGGCACAGAGCTCTTGTTAAGGTGCTTTTTGTGTAAAAGTAGCTTAGCACAACAGTTCTATTACCTACTGTATTTAAGCCACCTGTCTGCAAGGGGTTATGCTGTCCCAAGAGCTGCACTTTCCTAGATGAAACATCTGACTTACAGGGCCTGTAATCTTTGTGAGTTAAGCCACAAAACAGCAAAAAACAGGCCAGCCTCTTTTCTTGTTACCTGGTCTCAACAGAATTATTTACTTGTTGAGTTTTCAAACTATGAAACCCCTTCTGCCACTTATCACCTGCTCAGAATTTAAAATGGTGCTTACATCTTTATAGCTACCCAACCAGAAATCTTTTACAGAGACAAGTTTTTCTAAATAACTTGGGAGCTATATGCCAATGTAATCATCAACAAGTGCTCCCATGAGCACATTAAACCATCTTTTACTTACATAAGAACTCAGTCAAAAAGATGAGCAATCCCTTTAGCAATATAACAAAGTTTTAATATATATGCCCTTCCCTTTTCTCTCCATTTTACATACTTTTTCAATTTACATACTTAAATTTTCTTTTTCCTTTCCCTTTTCCACTGGAACTAGGTTGCATTATGTTACAGGTCAGGTCGTGTTTGATACCAGCTGTCAAACAACTCTCCCAGGTTGTCCCTTAACATGTCTGAATGGTGTTTGGTCCCTGATGTTAAAAGGACACCACTGATATCCAGTAAAGGCAAATATTGTCAGCCACTGATGGAGAAAGGGAGTAAAACTACTTTCTTACAAAGGGATATGGATGTGATTGAGGAAGTCTCCACCAATGAGGCAACAACTATTGTAGAGTTGCCAGGACAGCTGATTTCTAAACTGACAGTGTACAAAAAAACTGAACACTGCCTGTTCTCTGAGGAAGAAACAGTTGAGATAAAGTATGCAAATTTTTCAATGAGAAAATAGGGAAAATGAAAGGATAAAAAAGGAATAGAAGGGGACAGAAAAGGAGAGGAAAGGCTATGATTGAGAAAAATTCAGGATTCTGAAAATATCTACATCTTACCCAAGATACCAGCATTTGAATCAGTGTTTCTGTGCTGACTGTACTTCTATCTGAATGAGGCCTCTGGGATTGCATTTGTGGCTATAGCTGGAATTTGGTGCTACAGTTTTGACCTTTAGCTCTAGTGAAGTGGCCCAGATGATGTCTGCTTGATAAGCAGGTCAAACTAAACACAGCATAGGGGAGATACTGGAAGGATAATAGGAAGCTTTTTCCAGCAGAAGTTGGTCTTTTGCAGCTTGTTCTCCTCAGTCTGTAGAGAGACAATGTATTACAGGAAAATGTTCTGACAGTACAAGAGAGAGGCAGGGCCATTTTATAAGAAAATGTCTGGAGATTATTACTTTAGACAAGAATGAAATGGCCAAAGTCTGTACAGAGACTACTGTAATTGTGCTCAGTCAGGTTAATGGAGGAATTAAAATCGTTCTTCTCAGTGTGGAGCCTGTGGAGATTTTCAGCCTTTAAAGAATGTTTTTAGAGTACTATCTAATGAGTGATATTTGGTATTAGAAACGAAACACTGTCATGTAATTCACTTCGAGCTTGTAAATACTTCCCATTTGCAAATAATCCTGCTGCCGAATTAATCCTAAATGACTGCAGTATACAAAGAACTTAACTGCTAATCCACCTGCAATTGAGGGAAACATTTAAGACAATTATCCTTCAGCAAGATTTGTTTCTTAATGCTTACTGAATATACAGAAAGCTATCATAATCTGTCATTATTACTGCTTGTTTTCTTACTGCAAAGTCAATCTGAAGGAACAGGAGCAGAAGTTTCACTTCACCCAACTTACTCATGCAGTCATTGTAGCAAACAATTTTTTATTATTATTTCTTGTCAGCTTATATTACAGCTGTTCCTTTCCTTGCATCACTTAAAAAAAAAGTAGAGAGGGAAGAAAGACCCATGCTTCAATAACATGCCTTACTTAGGTGAGAAAAAAAACAGAGAGAGAGAGAAAGGACACTTAAAAGGGCACTTTCTGTTTACCAGTAAAAAACTGAAAAAATACAAAGATTACTGTTACAGCTGTAGACTTAATGTGAAAGTCAGAAAGCTGTAGCAAGCAAAAACTACAGTTGCTGCATGGGTAAAATGCTACACTGGGCATCTAAAACATTTCATCGTAGTAACAGCTTTTGCATAAGGCTCATTGACATCTCAGAATGCCATACCTGGTAGCAGATTCAAACTTGCAGATCTCCATTATGTTGGTAATTGCTACTGTTCCCTTTGACAAGAGGGCTAAATTGAGATGCAGTGATGTAATGTAGATGTAATTGTAGATGTAGTAGATGTAATTGTAGATGCAGTGAACTTCTACTCACAACAGGTACATGTGGCAGAAAAGGCTCACACTTCACACTTAAAAAAGTGAACTACAAAATTACACATGTAAGGAAATACTGCAGAACCACCTGACTTCCACTGACAGGCATATTTCCCCTGCCCTATGCACAATCAATTAATTAGAATGAATGTTATATATCAGTGTGAAAATACAGAGTGGAACATTTTACTCCCTAGGAGAATCCTGCTCACAACCACACATAATGAATACGTAGTTTTCTTCTGTGAGCACAGTACTAGCAAATATCCTATCTGTATCCATCATGTCTTGAAATGCCTGTGATTTACGTAGGGTCCATCTTTGTACCAACATCCCAATGTGCATAGCAAAACAGGCTCAGATACACAAAGGTCTCAAGGTCCATAACTCCACTGATTTTTTTGGCTTTCTCCTCACACAGTCTCATGCATTTCAATAGGATGCTCTCAAGGAGTAAAATATTGTCACACATCTTGGCAGAAGAGCCAAAATGAATAAGGAGAACTGTGTTAGATGAATAAATCTGTAAGCATCTGTTTTTATCACAAATTTATTATAAAGCTGGTACCGGTAACTATCAGATCTGACTGCTTAGCCATTATTTCAACCTTTTACACCTGTTCTAGTGTCTTTCTTGTAATTTATTAAGACATTTCTCCCTCTTCCCTCTGAAGTATCTGCCTGTGTCCTTACTGCCAGAGACAGGAAGACTTCACTGTGTGCACTAGTGGTCTGCTCCAAGGTTGGCTGCAGCTGCCCTATGCAGCTTGATAGAAAGGTAGAGGGGGGATTGAAATGGCACAGCTTTGAGATACTGCCATGGAGTGTCACCAGAAATGTGCACACCACAGTGTGTATCTACAGTATTCACAGGTAAAGAGGCCAACTGCACACTAAAAAACTTGTCCCCTCATTTTTTTGAAACCTAAGCATAGTCTGATCTAGGCTGATGCTCCTGGGGTTTTGCTGCAATTCAAGCTATGAGGATACAGCTCTGAGAGAAGTCATAGTTAATGTTCCCCTTGATTCTTTAGTCTCTTAGAAATAATCAAATATATTAATTTATAGCTCTGTAAAGAAAGCTTCAAGGATTGCTTTGTTGATTTTCTGCAGATATTAAGGGTAAATTATTCCTATGTAGTTTTAAATGTGTCCTTAAACAGGCCAAGAGCTCCCTCTCTTTCTCTCTCCCTCTATAACAACATAGCATTTCTGCATCAACATGTCCCTTTCATTAATGTGCAAATTTCTTCATGCCTTGCTAAATGACTGCTTTTTCCTTTTTTCCTTTCAAGCATGTAAGTGGAAACTGCTGTGTGCAATGATTAACAACCGTGTCTGGAATATATCTACAGCTTTTATATCTCTTGTATTTCTGTCTAGGCCTTGATTTTGCAGACCTTTATGCTTAACTTCATACATCATGAATCTGTGACTTTCATTCTCACCTTAAAATGTGCAACAAAAATGAAATTATCACTTAAGGAATTCATTGCTTCCTTGACTGTATTTGTTACCAAGCTTCATGGAAATATTTAACCACATTTAAACAAAAAGCTATTTAAACAACCTGCTAACTTACCAGGTTCTAATTTCATTACACTCACATGAAGTAGAACTCTCTGTCATTTTAAAACTCTGCCCCTTGTCCTGTCACTACAGGCCCTTCTGTCTTCCTCCATCTTTCTTACAGGACCCCTTTACATACTGAAAGGGAGCAATAAGGTCTCCCCAAAGCCTTCTCTTCTCCAGGTTGACCAACCCCAAGGCTCTCAGTCTTTCCTAGTAGAGAGGTGTTCCAACCCTTATTCCATGTTAAAATACACTCCATCCAAAAGGTCTACTTCACTTCCCTCTCTTCATACAATGGTTTGGCCTGGAAATTAAATTATTTGTTGACCTACATCAATCTCCTGAACTGTCATTCAATTAAAAAAAAAATATTTGCCTATATAGAAGAAATTATCAACTTGGTTGATAATTGAAAGTGAAAGACTGCATGTGCTAATATGTCAATGCACTTGTAAGTTTAGGAGATTGTAACAGCAAAAAGCTGGTTGATTATACTTTTGATATATTCAGCAATTCTCCTGACCTGACAGTATATATGAGCATATTGTTAGAGTAATATAGTACATTGCATCATTGATACCCAACACAAAATTAGTTCTTCATATTTATATCTCTCTTACAGACCAGCATTCATTGCCATAATGTTTCTATGCATCTTAGGCATACAGTTATATTTAATCTCTCTAGATACCTATTTCAGAAATTATTTACAAATGTATAAAACAACAGTTTTGTAAAGATAACTATCTCTGAAGTAATAATTTGGTATGTATCCTTTTTTGTTTCTTTATTCTGTTATTAAATATGTCACTGTGCAGGTTCTTTCCACCATTCTTCTCCTTTCCCTGTTATGTTTCCCCAATTTTCCTTTAGTCTGACTTGTCCTCCAAATTTTTTGGGTTTGCTTTTGTTTCTACCTTATAATGTATCAGGCTTGGAGAATCATGTCTGCCTCTCCCCACTATCTGCAGCTGGTGGTTATGGCTATAATAATCCCAAATAATTCTTCCCTCTTCTTCCAAACCTGTACCATGGTGGCCTGACACATCTCCACCTGTCTTTCAAACTTTTATTGGTTTGATTGGGAAGTCCATGGACCATGACTTCTGTTCCTGGTCTAAGTATTGATTTTCCCAGAGCTTATGACCTGCATTAGAAGTGAAATTGGTTACTGGTATTTTATGATTCTTCACAAAGAAGGAAAGAGAACTTACAGTTTTACTCCAGGTGAGACCTGTGGTATGATGCTCTTTGATATAAGCTTGAAGCTCAGACCAGATGTTCAGATATGACTTCACCCAATCAACATGGCGTGTGTCACTGTAAAAACAGAGACCATATTTACATCTATGAATGCACCTAAACCCAGGAAGCATTGCTGCTCTTGCTCAAAGCAGGTAAAACCCAATATCTGCCTTACAGCCATGGACAAATCAGTTAGATGGCAGCCAGCCAGCCCAGTGCTGAAAATACTGAGGCTTACCACACTAGAAAGTTTTGAGATCCTTCCAAAGAACAAACAAGGTCAAAGGATTTCTCCAGCACAGAGTGCTTCCTGCTGGGAGGCTGTGTCATCATCAAGATCAGGCTTAAAGTCAACTGAAGAAGCACTAGAGTTATATGTGCAGCAGCTACCCAGACTCAGTTTCAGGCAGCTAAATTTTAGAAAAGTTTAAATATCCAGGGGTTCTGTCACATATTTTAGCTTCCAAGCTCAAATGTAGCCAGGGTAATACTGGATCATGTTATATCATCAGACAGAAAACATTTATGTAGCAAGAATTTTTCAAGTACAAAGACTGTGGAATTATTATTTGGAAGGCTTAGTCTTTTAATGGGATAGTAGAGGGAAAACAGGATATCTGTAGAGAGGAAAACTGCTTGTAACATGGAATCTTTAGTTATAAATAAATATTGCTGGAGAGTGGTGACTGTGGACAGGATGCTTAGAAGGATTTGTTTGTCTACCTCCTATTCATTTCCTTTGGAGTTTGATGCTTAATACTGCTGAGGATCTGGATCAACAGGTTTAATCCAAAGCCTGCTGAAGTCAAGGGAGAGCCTTCTACTACTTGGGAAGATACTGTGATCTGATTCAGTGAAAAAGAGGAAAAGAATTCCTTATTAGGGGAAGAATTAAATACCTAAATGATGTACCCTGTCTATACCATTATGTGACATTGTAAAAAGTTTCAGTTACCCCAGTAGATACTACCTTCAGTAGGTAAACTGAGGCTTCAGGAATAATACATAGTAATTAAAAAAAAAAAAAAGGATTATATAAAGCATGTAATATATATTTATACATATGCAATAAATAAATATACAAAAGGTTTTAATATGTATTAAATTTTATTCACTAAAGAGGAACAACTCAACAGCAAATACTGTTCAGCACCGGGATATAAAAATAGTAAAAATCTGGCCTCCAAAAGTACCCAATCAACAGGAATTATACATGACTTTTTAAAGAGGTTATAGGAAAGACCTCTATTTTTTCTCCTTCTCTGTCATCTTACAGATCTCATTCATGGAAGTTTTCTGTGAATTCATTGAGCTCTTTGGTACAGAATGCAATAGTACAGAAAAAAGTAAAATTGGGAGCTACAGAATTAGATGCTCAGTTGTACACATCTACAACCTAAATGCATATTTTTCAGTGAAGAGCAAGAACAGCCAGAGTAGGAGTGCACAAATGAGACAAGGATGCGTAGCAGCTAGCTAGCTACTTGCTGATACTTAAATTTGCCCTTGCATGTAAGCTTATGATAATGGAATGCCAGAAAATCAAATATACTCCCAAAATTTGTGGAGAGTGAAAACCAGCACTGTTTCTGCTGTTGTTATTCAGCAGGTTGCAACATGCTGCAGGTCAAAGATGAGGAGAGGATAACACACTACTGCAAGCAGATTTTATCAAGTGCTTTTTAGTTTACAAAATTATTTCTGTAATGGAATTGTGAACCCTATTAGTATGGTTAATGCCCTGTTGTCTGGCTAGTGGATACTGGGGCTTGGCAACATACCTGTTCTTGTAGTCCTTTAATACCCTGTTAGTATAAAAGGTAGCAGCATCATTCATCTCCTTGACATAAGGGCCTGGTTTAGGAGACTACGACCATCAACCCACAGTAGCAGGAAACAACAGGAGAAAGAAAGTAAAACGTTAGTCAGACACCTTCCCTGATGCATTAGGTATTTTACAAAACACCTTCTGGAGTGTAGTACACTGAAGAACGATGCAGACTGCAGAGCTCTGCAGGATTTAGAACTATTCTGGGCCACACCATCCAGACACACATTGACAGTCCTCCCAGTCATCCATCCCGTGTGTCACTCACCACTGCTATCCACCCAAGGGCTGGAATGCTCTCACTGACAGCTGAGAGGTGGTTGAACATATTACTTCCTCTGTTCCTTTCTCTGAAGTTCTGGATTTCCTGAATCTTCTCTGATATTGGCTTGAGAAGCATTGCCACCTCATTCTGAAAAAAGAAAGAAAAAAAAGAAATACAATACTGTTGTTCCAAGAGGTGATCCCACTGTTAAACACTGTGGTTTTACATTGATTTAACAGTGAGAAAGGTCAGTGTAAGCTCTACATTAAAGTAACAATTTAATTACCCTTCTCTGGTTGCAGTGGCAAAATATACAGACACTAGTATTAATAATGTGTTGAAGCAAAAGCAGTTCTCAGCACTGGCATCTTTTTTTACATGCTGTCCAGGTGAAGACCCACAGGGACTTCACAGCTCACAGTTAGCAGAATGTTTGTATTTTTCATGTGATATCCCTGGATATCACTTTTTGAGAGTCTTTACACTGGCTTGAGTTTTTCAAGTTCCTAACCAAGTTGTTCTTTCTGTAAGAAACACAAGAGCACTTCTTACATTAATAGCCTTTTATCATCTGGCAACTAGACTGAGAAAGTAATACACTGAAGGCAATATCAGTTTTAGCTTTCCCTATTGGTGTGTTTTAATGTTGTAATTTCCTTTGGCTGCAAGTCATGTGGGAGGATTTCCTGGGAAACACACTGCCTGCAAGGCATGGTTTGGGGAAATTCTCCTGTGTTAATCAGAAACAAATGGTATCCAAGGGAATGACTGTTGAGAGGAGGGAATAGTGCGTGAAGAAAAAAGCAGAATGAATGTAGAAGCCATCCAAGCTCGTTTCTGTGCAAAGTGAATGCCAATCACACTGGCACAGTGTCTCTGAAAAACTCACGTGGAGCACTCATTTTCTGGAAAAAAAAAATCTTCCACTCAGAAGCAGCACAGTGTGGGACAAAGGGTCATTAGTTTACAAGCAAATCAACTGCTGTACCTTGCAGCTACAGAAAATGTTTCTGTAAAAACAATCCAATTTGTTATTGCAGAAGTGTGCCTGCAGAACCCATACCATGTCCCACCAAAGAGAGTGCACTATTCTGATTATCCCTGGCACTTCTCTCAGAAATCAGTCAGGCTGTCTTGTTTTTTCTCACCTTTTCTCAGGACTACTTGTTTATGGAATTAAGTGCCTGCTGGAGAGAACTAGTCTTCATATTCTTGAGGATTACTGCTGTCATGGCACACACAAAATGATGTGTGTGTATGGGCTGCTTGATCTCTGTCATCTGTAATGTACTTCTTTTACCCCTTCTACAAGACCCAGCTTTAGAGTCTTATCTTAAAATAAGCATGTTCCCAAAAATATGACAAAAAGAGGTTCTGCATTCTTAAAACAATTTTCAACCAACTATGCAGATTTACTACTTAATGGTAATCTTGAAAAAGGCCTACGCATCTGAAATCCATGGGGATACCTGGTTTCTCCTACAATAAAGTGAGCTGGAAGAAAAAAAATATTTACAGAATTACTGGGAGATGAAAAGATTTCCTGCTGATGGCTTATGACCAGCGTATGTTATTAAGTCTGAAAAAGCCCTGAAACCTCCATGATTTGTAGAACTTAAAAACTGATTTTGTTGCCCTAACATGAAAGTCTACAGGAATTTTTCTTTCTAATTTTTGCTTGTTTACAACATGCTGCAGCTGGTAGGTTTTCTTCTTTTGCAGGGAAATCTTTCAAGTATGAACTGAAATTTAAGAAAGTGCTTGTTTTGCTTTGATATTATGCCAGTTTTCCTCCCATAAAGTCTAAGGGATATTTACAGTCCTTAGCTTACTGTGAATCTTTATGGCCCAGTTCCAGCAAAAGAGAGTATTAGGGCTAAAAATACATGTCCACAGATGCCTGGTATATCTAGGCAGCACTGGGAGGCAGCACGTTTCTGTGGACAGGGCAGAGAAGTTTGGAGTCTCTAAATGGGGGTTCTCTACAGTCCTCCCACTAAATCATCATCAGGTTTCAGGAAAGCTGTGTTACCTTCCTCTGCTTCAACTTCTTAGATTTGAAATTTTGCTAATACAGCTGTTTTATTTGTTAGCACACTTTGCTATGTACAGATAAGCAGGCAAAATTAGGGCCAAACATTTTCCTGAATGATACCGTAGGGCCCTCTACTCCTACTAGAAAAACTCCCAACCACTTTTCTGAGGATTTTCTATCACAGAATTTCTATCCCTCAGAACACATTCACTTGTCCAGTGAATCAACTATTTACAAAAACGTAGCAGATTTATTTCACAGGAGTGCCCTGTGGGCGTTTTAAAGGTGAAACACAGATTGCAAAGGAAATTGGCTTGAAGTAAGTAATCATTCACATGGCACTGCAGTGACACCAGAAGGAGACACAAAGGGTGTGAGGCTTTGCTCAGACCTGCCTCGTGTGAGATGTTATGGGGACTGCAAAGAGAGCCTTATTTCACTTCACTGGGCACTTACCCTGTTCTGCAGTGGCTGCTGGCTGTCCCCATAAAATCTGTGTGTGTGTGTGTGTGTGTTTGAGCAAGCATCTTATGTCCAAAGTTCTGTGTGAAGGTTGGACACAAAGGAATACAGCCCTGCAAAGGAATCACTTAATTGAGTCCTGTCTCACCCCAGTCAGTTCTAAAATTTAGTTAGTGATTAAACTGCAGATGAATTACAGTGTATATGCCATATGGGTACAGAAAGGCTCATTAATTCTGGCAGTAATCAGTCTTGTTTGGCTCTACAGGACAGAAACAGTTGTGCTGAGGGTTCTAGGAGAATAATCTCTTTATGGCAATGAATATTAAAACAGCTGGTTGTTAATAAAATGATTGTCTATACTGTATCTCTAAGAAAAAATGAATTCAGGATGAATCAGAGCTGTTGGAAAAATCTTCAGCATGCCCTTGGCATGTGCTAGATAAAATTTCTTGCCATTTAAGACACAGCACAGTTGTTTAACAGAAATCTAAGAGTCTTTGTATAAACACCATTCCTACTATAATATCAGTTTTGCTGAAATGTTTAAAAATGCAGCAGTGGCACAACTTAGAAATACCGAAGGTAATTCCCAGTATGCCTTTATCCTTTTAAAATCATTATCAAAACCAGATGGTCTTTTAAAATATTAATACCTAAACCATCAGCCACCCTTGATCCATGTCTAATAATTCTTACTAGAAAATTAAGAGTAGTGAGACTACTGCAGTGATTAGCCAAAACACTCCAAAAAAGTTACAGCATGCAACAAGAACTGCCCTGGGCTTTGGCTTCAAAGACTGAACAGTCTCAGCCCAGTCTCACAGAACCTGGCATACCAGTGTTCCAACACACCTCACTAAACAGACTTTCTTCTCCTTCACATTTTTGTGATACTCAGATGAGAAGCTCCCCAAATGACGGCTTTAACAGGACTGAGGGACATGGATTTAGTTCAGGAGAATGACCAAACTTTTGGGGTTTATGATTTTTGTGGCTTGCCTGTGAAGTCACACTATGCTGTGTGTCTTGCTTAAACTTTGGCTGCCTGAGCCAGTGATTATTTGAAGATCTATCTTCTTTATGAGAAACCGTCTATTTTCTCAGGGCCATTGTCCAGAAACCTGCCAGCATGAATCACACAGGCACAAAACTCAGCAGGTAAATAAAAATACGGTTTTAAAAGATCTTATGTATTTTTAAGCTAATCTTACATGGTTTTGAGGGGTATGATTGTTTACTGAAGAATTTTTATGTTGATGGGTGGCAAGATAATTCAGACTGTACTATTACAGTGTTTAAATCAACCTGACATGAAATGAAAAAAACATGGTGAGGGAACAAAAACCCCTCTAAGTTATGCTGAGGGAGTGGCAACCTTTGGCATAGGAGTAAAAGAAAGCTGAGATCACTTGGGATCAGCAGCCCCTTAGTTTTACCCGGCTGCACCCAGAACAGCATGACTACAACCTTTATTCAATGGTCTACATTTCTGCTATTTTCTTCTCTCGGTTCAAAATGTCCATCTTACTTACACTGTATTTTTCACAGGCCACTTTGAAACATGGAGTTGATTTGGATCAGCTACTTTTGTGTATGTTGGCAAATAGTGCATCTTAAAAGGAACAGTTCTGGAGAGCAAAACAGTTGGTGCTGTGGACCTAACATTCATGCTATGCACATTTGTTGTGGGGTTTTTTTGGGGGGAGGACCACTTTGGAGCTACATCATGGTTTAGATGCTGTCTGGGAATGTATCTTCCATTTAGCTTCATCAGTAAGATAATAAATGTTTTCACCCTAAGACTGCTTTACCATGTAAATCACAGCATAGTAACTGGGGCTGATGTGGAGGAAAAATACAGCCTCACCATGAACTGAAACACTGATGCACACACAGCCATTATCTCTGCAAACAGCCTGGTACAGTCCCATCCCACATTTCATCCTTTCAAGGGATGAAAGATCTCAGGCATAGCATCTGCTGCACTCAGTACTAACAATTTACAAGGTGAGCATCTGCTCTCAGCTTAGACTTGGTTTGCTCTATTGTAAATGAAGAGAGAGAGGTCCCTGAGGAATTCTTTCCATCTATTAATATGTTAGAAGACTATATATTATAAGACAGTAATAGATGTGAAAACTGCACTCTTGAGGTGCTGCCATTTACAGTAAAGAGACCCTAGGATGACACTTCACACAACATGCCTACCTTTACAGTTCAAGATGAGCAGAATCTCATCCTGTATCTATAGGAATAGGATAGTGGTAGCTTCAGTGATTGCCAGTGAGATACACTTCTGCTATGACTGCCTTGATTCTAGAACTAAAATTGTTTAAAATTAATCATCATGTCCCATATTTTGTAAAAGAAAATCTGTACAGAAGACTTTAAAAATTATGTCCTTTTTTTGCATATATGTGTTGGAAGAAAGGCCTGTCTTTTCTGTTGTAGCTTTGTATCAGTGATCTGAATGGAATCAGTGCTTGGATAAGGCTGAGGAATAACATCTTTAAGTAAGCAGATTTTTTAATTTTTTTTCCCCAAAGGTGAATCTAAGCTATTGGGTAACTTTAAGCCTTCCAGTGCTGCATCTGGACTCCTGAAATGCCTTTTTTTTCCCTTTTTTAATTCCATTTTTACTTCCATCGTGAGTTGGCGGCTATCAAACTGTCCTTTTAAAAATCTCCATCTCTCCTTGCAGAAGGTGTTTTACATTTGGTACCACAGTTGTGCTCTTAAAATTTCAGTGTAACCTGTTGCAACTTAATCCAACTCTTCCTCTGCAAGCATTTTCTGATTTGCAGTAGAGACCATCAGTGAGATCTTTCTGTGTGATCACTACATTCAGATCCCTCTGATATATTCAGCATTCAAAGGTCTTCTCCTAGCTAACTATAGATAGACACTATTTTATTCTGGTCTCTCTTTCTTAGTTTGGTCTCTCTCTTTCTGTAAATCCTCAACCTGTTGGTGTAACAAATGTTTGATAGGTTTGTCAACAGTACAGGGTTTTGCCACTTTAACTCACTGCTGTGCTACAGCAGGGCTATGACACAGAGACAAATCTGCAGAAATGCCTGGTCAGCTTCATCAGCACAGAAGCTTAGACTCATTTGTGTGCTTCCAAAGTGACTTAATTGGTATTTGGCTTTTATTCCTCTTAGATAGCACATAAATTCTCAATTTAACAGCCAATATTAGCTGTAGCAATTTTGTGGAGGAAAAAAGGGAAGACCAAACCGTAACTTCACATGACAAATCCCTAGCTTGGTCATCTCTAGGTTTGTTTTGAAATGTAAACTCTAAGCAAGGCCAAATGGAAAGGAAGGTGAAAGACAAATAGCTTCTAACCCATGGAGAAATCCAAGGTCTGATGCAAATGGCATGTATCAGTTTACAGACAACATGGAATCATGCTCAGCACTTTTGGCCAGGGCCCTGGCTGTTTTTTAAATGGGACTTGAACAAGCTATATATTGTTTTCCTGTCTGCCATAGCTCTCCATGGGCAGTATATTCAACAAGGAAGGGTTCTCCTGGTTTAGACATATAGGCAACAACCCACACCTAATCAACAATTACACAAATAAACTGTTTTCAGCCTTTTGATTCACTACTCCTCAACCTTTGCCGGTGTGATCGTAGTCCATGTCAGTCAGGCCCAGGGCACCACAGGTAGCAACATTCTGTGAGAAAATGGTATTCTGTTGAGCCACAACTGTTTTATTGACAGCATCTGAGATCTGATGAGCCTTTGCTAAGGCCAGTTAAGTTTCACATGGGCTGTGTGCCAGGAGCAGTATGTTAGATGATACTGGCTTCCAGCCTTAGACATTCATAGGTTTCACCTGAGATCTCCTCAGAGACAAACTTCAAGAATGCCTAGTTCAGTAGGCAGTCCTGAGTCTGCATAACTTTCAGAACTCAAAATCGTTGGTTGCCATCTGATTTAGACCAAAGTAAAATTAGAAAAAAAAAAAACAAACAACAAAAAACCTGTGAGCTCAAAAGACCTGTGACTCAAAAGTCACCTGTATCCCCAGTGCTTTCCCTTTTAGAAGATCATACACCATCCAGAAATCCTGGGCAACAATCAAATAGCACAGAGAAAGGAGCACACTGATTTGAATTTGTGTATTGCAGAAATAAAGAATATGATACTTAATGGGAAAAGAAGCATCCTATGGCATAGCTTAGTGGGATCTCACATGCTGCAGTTTGAATATGACTATTGCTACATGGATTGAAAGCTTGCCTGGCAATTTTATGACATTATTTTAGGACACATCAGAATTCAGTAAGAGTCTGTAGGGTCCATAGAATTGTATGCAGGTGTGTCAGATAAGGAGCTAGACAAGATACAGTGTATTATCTTTGATGTTGGCTTCCTTACAGCGTGCTGCTGTTCTTAGTCCAAGTACAGGTGTAAGGAAGTAAACAAGTGCAAGGACTTTTTGCTTACTGGAGCCTGGTTCTTGCACAGTATGTGAACTGCTGGAGAGCCTGAGCCTGGTGGTGTTGATGTGAGCTGCTCTAGAGGTGTGGAATAATGTGCATTTCTCTATTTCTATTTTGTGCAAGCTGGAAAATGTAGCACCGATCACGGCTCTTCTATATTCCCCAAATCCCTGTCTGTCTCTGAGCCTTCTTACAGCTGAGTGCACTGCCCCTGGGGCAGAACTGAGTCTCAAATGCATCCATCTTTTCACTGCTATTCACCTGGGAGTTTTGACAAACTCAAGTGAGGAAAGAGAAATGGTACAAGGACACCTTCAGACATTAACTACAAGAAAGACATCAGGGTGCTGAAACATGTCAAAAGAAGGACAATGAAGCTGGTGAAGGCTCTAGAGCACAAGTCATACGAGGAGCATCTGAGGGAACTGGGGCTGTTTAGGCTGGAGAAAAGGAGTCTGAGGGGAGACACTATCACTCTCTACAACTATCTGAAAGGAGGTTGTAGGGGTGTTTGGTGGAGGGTGTTTGGTGTCTTTTCCCAGGTAACAAGTGACACAAGGAGAGGAAATGGCCTCAAGTTGTTCCAGGGGAGTTTTAGGTTTGATATTAGGAAAAATTTATTCACCAAAAAGGGTTATCAAGCCTTACAACAGGCTGCCCAGAGAAGTGGTTGAGTCACCATCCCTGAAGGTATTTAAAAGAGGTGTAGATGTGGTGCTTAGGGACACAGTTCAGTGGTGGACTCAGCAGTGTGAAGCTTATGATTGCGCCTGATGATCTTCAGGGTCTTTTCCAACCTGTATGATTCAGTGGTTCCATGACCAGAAAATATCATGAGCTTGAGGCTGGTTAAATGTATTCGAGCACCTCTGAGACAAAATTAGGAGATAACAGGTGTCAAGAGGGCTATGTGGGTCTGAAACTGAGTAAGAGTTTGAAACAATAGCAAAAAATGAGCCTGCAAGCACTGTGAGGCATCAGGCCTGAGAACTGTCAGTCGGTCCCTCGCTGCTGCTGTGGCCACATGTCCCAGGCAGTTGTAGGCTTGCAGATAACAGAAATATGTCAACAGCTTGCCAAGATTTAAGCAAACAGGAGGGGGAGGGGGTTACTTTTGGAGCTCAGGGCTCTCAGGCTCTGTCCATGTCATTCTTGGCACCTTCTGTAAGTTTGGGACCTGAGAGCCTTAAAAGGACTGAACCAAATTCTTCCTGAATCTATTTCTAGATACAGAGGTGCAGGTTTGCAGCAGTCAACAAACTCAGTAGGATGGCAGCAAAACTTGGCTAAAACTCATTTGCATAAATAAGGTTTAAATTTAGGTTATATTTTTGGAAAACAAGTAAGGATGGTCCCAGGAAGAATGAGGAAGAGTAGTGGGAAATGGAAAGAGATTAGCAAGTTAATGGGAAAACAAATCCTGATAGTATGCAGAATAACGAGTCCCAGGAGTCCTGTTATTGAAGTACTTTAAAAATAGAAGAGGAAAAAACTGAGCAATGTAACACTGACATAGAGTAGAGAAATGTAAATGTTAATCTTTCATTTCTATATAGAAATTCTGAGGAGTCCTTTATTCAAATAAATTGCCCCAACTATTCTAACCCTACCACAGATGTTTTGCTTGACTATGGAAAATTTAAAACCCCAGGATTTATTCTCATGGCTCTAACTTCAAATAGTGTTCACTGGGTTTCAGAGGTATTTTTCCCCTCTTCTAGGAAAAAAAGGGAAAGCTCTCCTTAACCTCTCACTTTCTTCCATCCCTCTCCTCCCACCTGTGTGCAGAATCTGGGCATTTAAGCTGGGTATTTAACTGGAATGTTTATCTGCACAATGTCAGTAATTAAATCCATGAGCTCTGGCAGTCATATGAACTCAGCATTTTTTTAAAATGGGAAATTACGTAATCATTTATAGTCTGAACTGCATCTGTCATTTAAATCTGTTTGTAGTACTTCTTTCCATGAGTATGCTCATCCTGGTATGTTTATATTGATTCACAGATAAACTTATCTCACTTACTAGTTCCCAGTATGGGAACAATAGATCATTCATGCCCTCAAGACAGCTCTTGAAATTGTCTGAACTCTTAAAGTGAAATTAAATCACTCAAAAAGAGAAGGCAGTATGTTAAGTAACCACTCACAAAGAATTCAGTGCAGTGACTTTAAGCAGTGATCTTGTACTTTAGTATTCATGATCATAATTTTTTTAAAGAACTCTTGATTGGATAAACTTACCCAGGACCATTAATAACTTTAAAAATTATTACACATTAAAATAATAATGTTTCAGTTAGAATTGTATTTGGCTTAGACTACGGGGAATAGAAAATTCAGATCCAAACAATTTCATAATATTTTCTGAAGGTTTATGTTAAAACCTATCTACCCAAGCAACATTTAAACGAATGGTCTCAAAATACCTTTTAAAACAACTTCTCCGAGAAGTTGTTTTAAATAAATAATATTCAAATAAATTTAATATAGCAATATTCCAATTTATTTTCCCTTCTCCATCTTCTCTGTAGTATTTCATATACAGTAAACAATTTATAATGGGAATTTTTTTTGCGTTAATGTCTGAAGTTTGGTGTTAGAAAATAACTGCTAATAAGTGGGTGACTGAAGAATCCCATCTTGCTGAATGAGCCTGTACCCAGCAGCCATTAGCCGGGACATACACAAACAGGAATATCAACCGGTGGTTTTGTCATGTGATCTCTTCCACTGCACATACAAATATAGAACATGACCATAAAAAGTAACAGAAGTCTCCGTGAAGTAATTTATTGCAGTTGATGCTAGATTGGTATGCCAGCTGGAATTACCTTCTTGGCTCCTATTTTCATATATACAGATAATAAAGGCTGTGAACTTGCAATGGATTCCAAATGAAAAACTATCAGCATTATTAATAAGAAGCAAAAGTCTGCAAAACCAACTTCAGCAAGCTTAACTGTTCAAAAATATTTGCTAGTGACTCATAGCAGGAGTTGAGAGCTAAACGAATACTAGGGCTTCAACATTTACATAGAGAGGAAAAAATATTGCTTTTTGTACAATCTATATTTCTCTCTTTGCGGAGCACAAACATAATGAAGGATTACTATACATATAGGAGCTTTCTTTTTGTTTGAATTCCTTATTCATTAGTTTGTAAGCTGCAAGAGCTGAGCTAGTTTATTTTTCCAGGACATTTTCCCCTCCCTCTCTCTCTTTTTTTTTTTTTTTAAAGGCACCATGTATGACATCCCAACATGACAGGAACTCAGTAAATCCCCTCAGTCTCCACACCGCTGTCTCTGAATGTCTACAAAGCTGCTATGCCATAATTGCAACTCGCTGGCTCATTCACAGCTTTACATTATAAAGCAAACAGTCTAGACAGCTGAATGACAGAATTACTCTCTTTTCTCTTGGATTTATAGATATGCTGTCATCTTCATTTGCTTTTCTCTGCTCTGTGCATTCTGATACACTAATGATCAGCTTTCCTGTTTGGATTCCACACTGACTCTGTGGCTCTAGGCTAGAAATACAACCAGAGCCCAGATGACATCACATCAGTGAGGTCCTGGGGGGTGGTGGGGAGGACCCCTGCTTCTTTCCTTCTCCTGGGTGAGCTGGTGATAACCAGCTTTTTCAAAATGGTTAACCAATGTGGCTTTACAATAGGACTTTGCCCACCTCCCAGGACAGAGATACAAAAAGCCTAGTGCTTTTTTATTTGTTGCTTTTCCTAATTGCAGAGGCAATCAGGTAAAGACAATCAGGTGTTGCCAATCACAAGAAGGAAGGCATGAGCTTCTGTTAAGCCCACCTGTGCCCAGTTAGGGCTGGCCCCAACTGCACATGAGCAGAACTGGGGAACCAATAAAAGGGCTCCCCCCTTCTCCCATTTTTTGGTAGCACCTGAACAGGGACCACTGAAAAAATGGGAGACTGGTCAGCCTCCTCCTCAGACCGATCAGGAGCGAGCCAAGCTCCCCATGGGTTTGGAAGCCCACCTTTTATTGGTCCCCCAGTTCTGCTCATGTGCTGTTCGGCCCAGCCCTAATTGGGCACAGGTGGGCTTAACAGGAGCTCACGCCTTCCTCCTCCTAACTGGCAACACCTGATTGTCTTTACCTGGTTGCCTCTGCACCTAATCACAGAGTTATCGAGGCTGGAAAAGACCTCTGAGATCATCAAGTCCAGTCTGTGACCTAAACCCACCCCGTTGGGCAGACCATGGAACTAAGAGCCACATCCAACCTCTCCTTAAACACCTCCAGGGGTGGTGATTCCCCCAGGTCCCTGGACGGTCCATTCCATTTTCTTGCAGAACTGCTCTGAAATATCCCCTCTAGGTGCCCACTGACTATTAAGGGACATGAGTGGGTTCCTTGAGGTGGGCACCTAGAGGGGATATTTCANTTTATTGCCTTTTTTTAAATGGAAGGTTTCTAATCTTCACAGCTGGAAAAAAATCTCAAAGCCTTGACTTAAGGTCTGAAAGCTGTAAAGGTAAAAGTGGAGAGAAGCCATTGTCATTCTCACTTGAAAAGCTGAGCAAATAACACTGACAGAACATGAGCACAGGAGGCCTAACAGTGAGCCAGAGCTTTCACTCTTACCAAACCTGGGACAGTACCAACACTTAAGAACACTGCACTACATTATGGGCCATCAGAAAATGCTCATTGGGGAATACTTTACTTATGAGCATGAAGAGTTTGTGGGCCACTGGATGCAAGAGTATTCACAGCCAATATAAATGACTGCTTGAGGCCTGTACCCATGGGAATTTTCCCTGTTCTCTGACAGTCATGACCCACTTTTATTCTCTTGAGATCAGGGACAGCTGGAAAAACAGCTGATCCCTTCATGCTTGGAACTCTATAAAGTCTTGCCTGGAATATCTGTACTTTTTTTTCCTCCTTGAATATCTTTGCTGATAAAACATACTGATTAGAACAACTTTTAATTTGTGCATCTAAGAACAACAGTGACAGCAACATTTCATAACTTATGCCAGTTGCAGAGAGTTCTGACTAGAAAATATGGAGCTTAGTGAACTGTGGAGCAGGAAGCAAACATGACTGAAGGCCACGGAGAGGCTGTGAAAGTGAGATCTTCATTCTTTGCACATCTCAAGAAGGAAGGTTCGAGGATGGTCCCACAGAAGGCAACATGATTGCTATTCCCAGGAATGACAGTGTGCTATTGCCCAAAACTTTGTACTCTCTAGAAACTACAAATAAGATTCAGAACAACTCCACAGCTTCCCTAAGCTTTCCAGTTGTGAAGGGTGGATTTAAAGAGTTGCCACTAACATCAACTTGATATAAATTGTTTTTTTCATTTCCGTGACAAGATGCTTTGCCTTCCTGACAGCACTGGCCTAGCCTGAACCTCCACTTGGTGAATAATGAGCCAATGGTCAGTATTGATTTTTCTCTCATTAACTTACACTATAATTTCAAAGTCTGTCATACAGCAGCCCTGGTGGGCTAAAAAAAACCCATCCCATGGCACTTCCAGCTTCCAGAGAAACACTGATCCCACTTACAACCATAATGTGGAGACCTCTTTTGGTTTCTTCAATCATCATATATATTGGTACAGAAAAAGTTCCTAACTTTGAACCATGGCTTTCTGATGATTATGGCACCTTACTAATAAAACAGACTAGTAAGCCTCTAAGTGCACTATATAAATAAAGTAACAAATAAAAAGCAAAAGCAGGGATTGATAACAAGAGGGAACATTGTCTTTTTCATATACTGCCTCTTGAAACTCTAGGTCACTTTTCTTACCTCTTGAGGCTCTTGACATTGAGATGCTAACACCAGGAAAGATCTCTGTGCTTGGAAAGCAGCACGTACCATTTCTGCCTGTAAGAAAAAGAGGAATATAAATTAAACCTTAGCCTGTAACCTCCAATACTTCTTCTTGGTAGCTTGAAGTCAAGTATGACAGCTCAAATCTTCTTGCTGTTTTCTAAATCACAGCAATGCTGACTGGAAGAAATCTAGTGCACTACATATTTAGCTGTAAATTTTTTTTAAATCTCAGAGTAGGTTCCCTATCTTCTTCAGATCGAAAAAAAAAAAGAGTTGATAAGCAGTCTTTTGGTTATGGTTTATAAGATTAGTCACAGGAGGATTGGATTTCAATATTTCAGAGAATGTTTAGGCATTTTAATGGTGACATTTATACTCAAGTGCATGGTAACAACTTATTACCACTGAGAATGGCAACCTACAAGCTTTCTGTTTGACCACAACTTAGGCTGTAGTGATGTTTAAGAAGAACTGAGCTTGATATATGTGCTGAGGGATATTCCTTGTCTGTCCCCTGAGAGCAGACTCTAAAATTGATGACTGTTGGTAGCTAAAGATTCTTTGGCAACTTTCCCCCATAGAGCTATAGAATTTAGGTTAAAGCTACATAGATGTCCACAGTGTGGATGGGAGGTGTGTTTCTACACTCCCCTGTGCTCCCTACTGTTCCAATTTTTGGCCTTTTTTTGTTTTTTGAACACTACACATTTTCTGTATTTTATGAATGATGTACATTGATCAGAATCTAATCACTATGTCAGTGACACCTATACTGCATTCAAGTGGATGAGTAGTGACTAAGAGAAAGCATTCCTGGTACAGAAAAGAACTACTAATAGCCAATGGATATTGCTAAATGAAAACCAAACCAAGCTAAGTGCTGTTAGGTTACTCTAATATGAATAAGTGAATTTATAATCACTTTGTGAAAGAGTGGGGAAGCTCATGTTCTTTTTCCTTGGGGTTTCTTCAATCTAAAAAGAAAACCAGGAAGTTTTATAAACAGGCCTATGTGGATGCAACTTAAAATACATGAAAGTAGGGAAATTTGCAATTGTAACAAAGTAAAACAGCATAAATAAAACTTAACCTGTTAGGAGGAAAATTACTGCAAGGAAGACGGTAAAAGAGGCAGTATTTGGGGATAGGGGGATATTATGGTCTGACAGGCTGAGATTTGGAAGAGGGTAATCATGTCTATAAATAGATAAATAAATAAATAATAAGGGAAACTATATGAGCATAGGAGACAAATTTTCCAGACAGAGACATAATGAATAGTAGCAAGGTTTAGTTATTCACAGACTTTTCAGAAGACTGACCTTTCGATACAGAAATTCATAAAACAACCAAATGTATGCTATTTTAAGCTTAGGGGTTTTGTGTGATGGGGATTTCACAGAACAGCTGACCTAAAAACTAATGTTCTAGGAAGAACTTATTATGAATAGATTTGATTCTTCTTAAATTGCAAGATGGACAAAATAAATCTATAGCTAAGGGTTGGTATTTTAGAATGGCATACCTTTAGAAAATGGAAATATTAGTGAAGGAAGATGAGTGGCTGGAGGAACTTAATGATTTGAATGCAGGAAAGGATGTATTTACGTCAAGAATGGAAATAATCTATGCATGCTGAGTAGGAGGGACAAATTGCAGGAAAGGNAATAAAATCATAAAATATTTCCTGCATTGGCTAGTATATTGAGAAGTAACTTTTAATCTTGTTTTGCTAAATAGATTTTGATATAAATATTTAATTCTTCTGGGACTTCCTTGAGTATGTTGTACGTTTACTTGAGAAATACACAAGTGGCAGTACTGTAAGGCTGCTGTGCTGACTTGATGCTTGCAGGTGCAGGAACTCTAAAAATTAGTCAAGATGCTTGTAAATAGGTACATAAGTTTATAAGTAAAGAACTTGTTTGTTTCAGCTGGTGGATAGTGAAGTTGTGATGCTTTCTGCACACTGGGAGAAGAAAAGGAACAGTCTGGTACAGCTACAGGATCAGCTCCAACAAATACCTGGATTTTTAGCAGATCTGGAATGCCTCACAGCAAGCCTTGGTAAGATTTTATAGATATAATAAGCATTTAAATCTGTACCGAAGATTAGACTGAAGTTCAGCTGTTGTGGAAAAACAAATTGTTTCCCAAACATTTTTTCTATTATAAAACAGGAGTTTTTAAACAAACTGAGTTTGTAAAAGAACAAAATCAATAGTGGTTGCTCTACCAGCAGTTAAAGTATTGCATGTGTCATTTAGAAACAAAACAAAAAATGTATGGCAACTGCATATCTTGATGTCTGCAGTTTAGAATTAATATTCTTGAAGTCTTTTTGAATTCATAAATATTTGTAAGTATTGTGATTACTTCTCTTTGAGTGCATATAGTTTTATGTAATTTGGTTAAAATCATCATTTGGACAGGGGGGCAGTAGAAATTCACATGGCTTGGGACATTTTCAAGGCAGAAACTGGGAGTAATTGTTGCTTCCAAAACTAGTTTCCATTGTTTAAGTTAGTGTACAGGGTTAAGGTATTCTGAAGTGATACTCGGATTTTTTGTAGGTGAAACTAGCAATGCTAGTTATTAAGATTATCAAAAACCTTATGTTTGTTACACGGCTTCAGAATTTTATAACTTTACCAAATATAACCTGTCAGTTTAAAAGTCGGAAGAATTAGTATCTTCACAGAATCACAGAGTTATTGAGGCTGGAAAAGACCTCTGAGATCATCAAGTCCAGCCTATGACCTAACACCACCACAGTGGCCATACCAAGGCACCAAGTGCCACATTCAGCCTTTCTTTAGAAACCTCCAGGGATGCTGACTCCACCACTTCCCTGGGCAGTCCATTCCAGTCCATGAGCACCCTCTCCATGAGGAAGTGCTTCCTAATATCCAACCTAAACCTCCCCTGGTGCAGCTTCAGGGCATGCCCTCTCCTCCTGTCACTCTCTGCCTGGGAGAAGAGCCCGACCCCCCCCTGACTACACCCTCCCTTCAGGCAGCTGTGGAGAGTGAGGAGGTCCCCCCTGAGTCTCCTCTCCTCCAGGCCAAACAACCCCAGCTCCCTGAGCCTCTCCTTGTGAGACTCTCCCCTCAGTCCCCTCGCAGCCTCGGTGCTCTCCTCTGGACCCACTCCAGCACCTCAAGGTCCTTCTTGAAGTGAGGGGCCCAGAACTGGACTCAGTACTTGAGGTGAGGCCTCATCAGTGCTGAGCAGAGAGAGACAATTCCACCCCTAGTCCTGCTGGTCACATTCCTGATACAAGCCAGGATGCCTTGGGTGAGCCTTAGTGCACTGGTTCTGGAAGCCTCTCATACATAACGGTTGATCCACTGTTGAAAATTAAATTAGGAAAACATGTTTTGGCCTCCTAGTTTCTGAAAAGCTCTAGTGTCACTGAGCTATGGAATGAGAACACAGTGCTTGACAAGTAGTAAGCCTTTGTGTCAGCACTAGGCCTCTTGAACAGATTTTCACGGAGACTACAAGTTGCGTCAAATTAAAGTTTTCAAAAACTGCTGCCTGTACTACATGGATTTTAGTAGCTAAGTTCCCCAGGGACTCTGCCTGCCCTGTTCTTACACCAGCTGGGAAGTATGCAGAAATTCTTCATGTAATTGCTGGTCTTGTTTCTTTCTGGAGCGGGCTGGATTTGTGTGCTGGCGTATCATGTGAAGAAAAATAAGAGGGTTCTTTTCTGTGTTCAGAGGCTTATTCCTCATTCTTTTATGGTTGGTGGTCATGCACAAATCAGCTTTTGTTCCTAAGAAGACTGGTAATAACTTTGGTGTTTCTTTCTGAACCAAGGAATAGATTTCATTTTTTCATAACATTTTTCTTGTATCACCTTATTTAGTAAGGTTTTATCATGTGTGGTAACCATTTAACATTGGCTTTTTGAAAAGCTCAGTTATTTTCTAAGAAAATATCAATTCAGATGTTGATTTATTTAAACACTGATTTTAATATCATCATGCACAAAATGATGCAGCCCACTGATAGACCAATGATAAGCAACATAACAAAACCTAATGGAATTGTCCTTTGAGTTCATAATTGCAAATGCTATAAATCCAGATGAATTTGGGTTGTCTTCCCAGTCCTAATATTATGGTTTTGTGAACCAGAATTAATCTCACTCTGCTTGTAGAACTGCTTGGAGAAGGCTCTGTGTCTCTGGAATATTTTGATACTTCACA
Source organism: Florisuga fusca (assembly GCA_038090715.1). NCBI lineage: Eukaryota > Metazoa > Chordata > Aves > Apodiformes > Trochilidae > Florisuga > Florisuga fusca. The sequence goes on along the minus strand of JAAWXA010000340.1, from coordinate 3,676 downwards.
AGCAGGTTTTAAGGAAGCATTAACTAGTCTGCTCAGGGAAGCTAATGAATTTTAAAATCTACTGCTATGGTTGTGAGATATGAACTATATCATCTATCTTCACCTCGTGTATTAGCTTTCAAGTAATTCTCCTAGAGATTTTTATTAGTACCTCCTAACCACTGTGAGGTTTTTCTGATAAGTTTTATAGCAACTATTTAAAGAGAAAGGTATAACTTATACCAAATTTAACATCTACACTTCTGAAAGTGATATACCATAAATTTGCTTTGATATGCTGTGCACTGTTTCTAGTTTTGTTAATTATGAACTGTGTGCTTTTGATAAATGTAAACTGTATTGACTTTTCCAAGAGGTAGTAATATTGTGGCTGTGAATTTTAAATGGAAGTGAAATATTGTGTGAAAAAATATATCTGAATAAAAAATTAGAAACTGCTAAGTTCTGGGTTGTGCATCTAAAATGGAATTGGGCTAATCTTCATGGTTTCTGAAAAGTGGTGGTTCTGTGTTGTGACATGATAGGTTTCTAATCAATCTATTAATGCTTTCACTTTGAAAGTACATAGGAAACCCTGGCTGCTTTTGATAAAAGAAATTTCAGATAATACAAATGAGCCTTTTTTAGTGACCTACTTAAAGATGGTATGAGTCACACACCAATTCTTCAGCTTTTGCTGTGTGTAATGACATGTTTTCATTAGCACTATATAAAGAAAGTATTTTAACTTATCAATCATCTTTCACTTCACATAAAAAGTCTGGGTATTAATTTGATAAATATATTGCATGATGCAGTGTCTTGTAGCTGCTATTGAAAACTTTATTCTCGTGTAAAAGTGAAAAGAACAGTTATTTCTCTTTCATAGTCCAGAATTTGAATCATCACTTCAAGCAGTTTTTAAGATGTTGTAGAATGTGTCTGCTTGCCAATATCTGACCTACTTCTCCTAAGGTGAAATATACTTCATTTTTAAGCAGGGACATTTAGCTCAGATACCTGTTTTGATTTCAGCAGGTCAAATCAATGCACACAAACACTGATCCAAATCCAATTTTTGCTTTTTTTTTTTGCTTTTTTTTTTTTTTTAAATCAAATGTTAAGCATAAACTATATTTGTTTCAGAAAGGCTGTTCATCAACATAGGTGACAGATCCAATGTAGGGTGCAAATATTCAAACTGGTGAGATTGGGAGGAAAATAGGGATGGGAATATATTAACAGATAAATTGCATTGGTTCCTTGTTAGAAGAGTGTGAAAATCCAATATGGAAACAGGGAATTTGCACAATACTTAATGGATATTTCCTTGTTTATATCTTGATCAGAAGGTCATACTTTATTTTCAGATGGTGTATCAACTGTGATAATTCGTGATTTTGTAGCTTTGCAAAATTCAGCCCTATTTGCTTACAATTTGCATTAGAGAAAAAAACAGGCTTTGTTTCCTTTGTTGAGGCAGTGGGGTGAAGGACTTCTTAATGTCCTCTTAACACATTAAAAAAATGTAGTAAACTTCTGAAATATTGCATGGTAGTGTTTATAGTATATTTTTCATTAAATACAAGTTTTTTATTTTTGGTAACTTTTGAACTACTTTATACCCCATTTGAACTCTATACCCCATATTTTCAGTACTTGTTTTTCAACAAAAAAAGTGTGATTTAATTAAATACACTTATTTTTTCCTTTCTTGATAAAAATGGCAAATTTTTAGCAGCACAGTCTTATATAACGAGATTATTTTTTGTTGTTGTTGTTCATTTAATAAGCTTGTAGACAGCCTCTACAGCAGTACTTTTAGGAGTAAAGACTGTACTGAGTAGGAGTGCATAGAGTTGTCTCTGGGGAAGACATGACTGTCTTTAGGGAAGATAAATCATTAGTTTATGATTATTTATTAATTGTGGCTTACGTCAGGATTTACATATTTGCAGATACTGGTCAAGTAAAAGTAAATTTAAGACCAGACAATATGTAATTTTTTTTTTCCCCACAAATCTGGCATTCACACTTGAACTTGTGAATTGTGTTTGGTTGTGTAAATAATAATTCCTTTTCCCTATAGTCTAGCAGTTGGGAGACTTGAAAAAGAGCTGGATAATTTTTTTATAATGCAGAAATCCAGAAGACACATTCCATTCCAAGACTCTCATTTTTAGGGTTTTCTTTATGATTTTATAATTATTTTTAAATTCAAGAGATACCTAAAAACTTTTACTATGAAGTAGTAACTATTTGCAGTTGGGAAAATATTTAAAGGAAAACATTGCATTAATTAAAAGAGTTTTTCTAACTGTTTAAAAGCCACTGTTACTTTTCTTGCTTTTGTGAGTTTCATTGTCTGAGATGGAACAGCATTTATCTTTTACTGAGTAAATCAGGCAGATATTGTGGGGGAGGTATGTAAAACAATGGTATTTGAATAATATAGTGTAATGATACCCATCTTCAGTGGGACGTTTTTTCTGTTATCAGCTCCAGGGCAGGCTACTTCAGCAGAGAGAACTGTTTAAGATGTAAAAGGCATTTATTTTGGTGGTGTAAACCAGGAAATATTTGTGGCTGGAATACAGAAGTAAAAACATAGTAGTATGCTTGCTACATAGTTTCAGCAAAGAAGCTTCATGTAGATGGTATGCTACTAGCTGGGCTTAAGATCTTTAAAAACTAATAAAAGTAGAGAGCTAGGAGATCTGTAATAAGGAAATATTTGTTTCTAGTGTTGCAGCTGAATTAAGCACTTCCTGTCTATATGTTTTTCACTGTTAGTTTTAAGCGTAGTAATCTGTGTTCCTGTCTGATCTAGAGTTAGACAGAATTTATTTGATGCAATTATTTCTATCCTTTCTATTTTCTGCTGGTTTTGCTTTCTAGTCGGAAAACAAACGAACTTTGTAGACATGTCTTGCATACTCCTTGTTGACTGGGACAGTGCAGAAAAGCTGCATTTAAATTTATTGTAGGAAAAATTGTGAACTGTAATGTGTTCTGATATACAGCTGTGATTCAGCTTTTCTAAGATTTTTTGTATAACTGCAGAGTGCATGTAATATATGTAATATAGGTTTCCATTAAAAGAAATTTTGCTGTAAACTGAAATTAGGGAAATTTTATCTAACGTAATACTTGAGCAGCTGATAAACTAAGAAGAACAATGAAAGATAATTCATTCTAATGTCATCTGATCAAACATTAGCTTACTTTTAAAAAATTAAAATTCAGAGCTAAAACTTATAATAGTGTTGTACCTATGACAGTGTAAGATATACAGGCCAAAGAAGCTAGTGTAATTGGAATGGTGTCGCCCAAAGAGCAAGTTATCTATATGAGAAAGTTCTTAATCTAAAGGTACAATTTATTTTTTTTCCAGCCTCCTTCAAAACATTAAAAGGAAATGGTGTTTTTCTACTTTATAGAAAGAGTGAGATGGTGATTGTTGGTGGCCATTTGGTTGTGGTGTTTCTTGTGGAGCTGGAAAAGAAGTAAAGCAGGGTTGCTGTCTTCTGGAGAGATCCTAAGTGTTCATTCTTGTTCTTCAGCACAGCGTTTTCTGCCTTTCCCACTAGAGGCTGCTCAAATGCTAGTGCTAGGAATCAGTTGCCCTCCAGAATTCACTTTTGTTCATCCTCTTTACTTTCCTATTCTTTGTTGTTGTCTCAACTTTATTTCAATG
>JAAWXA010000338.1:0-35403 GCA_038090715.1 Florisuga fusca | reverse complement strand
GTAGTATGTATTGGTAACGCTGAAGTCTTTATATGGATATAATTTCAAGAAAAACTATATTTCTTTTTCAGTGTTATGGTGGCAACATTTTTCTGATAAAAGAAGAAAGAGATAAGAAAGCCTGAAACAAAATTAACAGTTTAGAAGAAAGTCTGAGTCTCCACACAGTATTTTTATAAATAAAAACTTAAACTGGTAAAACCTACCTATAGGTAAGCTTAAGAAGACTGCACAGAATGTTTTTTGATTTCTAATAGGCTTGCAGAAAGTACTAGTCAGCTCATGGGTAATGCACATTAACTCTATTATAATTGAGTTTTCATCTGTTAAACATAATTTTCTGTAAAAAAAAAAAAAAGAAAGCTATAAAGAAAAAAAAGGAAAAAGGTGGCTTTTGTGTTTTGGTTTTTTTTCATATTGCTCCATTTTATAAATCTTTTAAGTCTAACCACAGTGTGCCAGTGACTTAGTCAGCAGTATTCATCAAATAAACAAACAGGAAAATCTAAATATAAATTCACATTATTTTATGTTGTTACGTTATGTTGTTCTTTCCCTGCTTGTCTAGCCCACTACTTCAGATATGTAAAAAAAACTGACTGAAATTCTCAAGTCTAGCACTGCAGCCACATCCATCTACCAGAAAAATACTTACACAGGTGGTATATAAGTTTTGTTCAGTGTTATTTACTTAGTTATTACCACACTGTTCCTAAATGATGTACAAAACATCTTTCATAATAAAACATAGAGTAATATATGACATTTTTGAGCTAGTTTTATCTAATTGGGAAAAACCAAGCATGAAACTCCAACAGAAACTGAAAAAAAACCCCACACCTACCAGCCTTTCAGAATATTCTGTACACATCTTTATGAATCAGGGCACCCAAGTAAAAATTTTATTGCTATATGTCTGCCTCCAGGAACATGTTTACTCTTAAAAATCCTGCAGCACTTCTAATCAAAATATATACATCGCTCTTTCTGCCAAAGAATTTCTGCTACTATTCAGTAGAATAACTACTATGTGAAGAAATCACTTACTTCTCTAAAACTTCTCTTTAAGAATAAATACATTGAGAAGACATCCAAAAGTACTTTTAAAGGAAAGAACACCTTCAGTTTGCTACTTGAACTTCTGATGTCAGATTTTTTCCAGACAACTAACTTAGATTATGGTTTGCATGAGAGCTACAAGCAAGAGAGTTCTCTAATTTGGAAATTTACCTAATTGTATTTGTGTACTGGGTAAGTTTAAAAGGCTTAATCCTTTCACAGTCTATTCCATGAATGAACTCACTGATAACAGGAGAAAGAAGACAGACTACTGTCCTACTGCTAATGTTGTTTAATATGCAGAACAGCAAAGGCCATTTCTACTTCATGGCAATCTGTGTTCTGCATTGCCCCTTAGCAATTTAACATTACAAAATATTACAAATAATCAAGCACAGATGCAATAACTTTGCTACTGGTGTGATGGCTACCAGCCAATAAAAGACTAAAATAGTAAGTTTTACCTTAACCTACAACTCTTTTGCTACAGACATATGAATGTGAAAATGTTAGGAGAAATTAGGGATTATGAAGAAGCAGATTAGATTTTTTTCTTCAACCCATATGTTTTTGCTTTTGTAGTCTGTGCTTACCAAATACTTCTTTTCTCCTGTGTCAGTAGCTGTACTCCAATAAGGATTGGCAGATGTGAGAGAAAAGAAGAAGGAAGGTAAGGGAGGAACGATGCATGAGAACCAACTGACAACTCCATTTAAAATCTTTCAAAAATTCAGTTTAATGAAACAAACAATTTTTTTTTTTCATTAAAAAAATAAACTGAATTTAGGTGGCAAGATTCATTGCTATAGCACAGTGAGTCAGGAAGTGATTGGTGTGTGTATGAAAATTTACTACACACAGGAAGAACTGCTTTACTTCTATCTGCTTTTATGTAGCTTTGGGGTTTGTTTCTAATTACTTTCTTTCAGTTTCAGTACAGTACAATGAATGAATGAATGAACGTAGGATGTAGGATCATGTATCACTTCCTGGTCAGTGCTTGTTATAGGCTCAGTGTTAAACAGAAATTTCCATAGAATTTCTACAAATTCTACAATGGTCTAGATTTGTAGCTTGATTTAACATTATCTAAGCTCAGCAGCCAAACTGATACTGGAACTCCATCTGCCTTCATCCCATGAAATTAAAATTACAAATAGAAGTGCAGTTCCTACAGTGACCTCATTTTTCTTTTGGTTTTGTCCCCATGATGGTGTTTGGTTTACTGATCTTAAAAGATCTTCTGTATTGAAGCTGCTCAACAAGGGCAAGCACTTAAGCTGCATCTCTGAAAAGTAATTGTGTTCAAGAACTCAAAAAAGCACCTTTATGTATCAGAAGATTAAATTATATGGAGACCACAAGGCTCTATACAGCCTTGTCAACTTGAGGTTGCAAAGCAGATGAACTTGCATGGGACCTCTTTGCTGGTTTAGGGTTTATTCTTTATTTTTGTTTCATTTTTACATTTGTCAAAAATTTACTCCATTTTAAAAAGCAAGGAAACCCTCACTATATAGACAGTATACCAGACACAGATATACAATGCAGCAGGTCTGGATTCTGTCCCCTTATAGATAGCCAGCATCAATACACTTCATCCACCATTCCACTGAAACCCATTTGTGACTATAAAAACTAGTTTACAAAAAATCCATGCATTCAAAAATTATGCATATTTTAACAGCAATGCTAAAAAAAAAAACAAACCCAAACAAAGAAAACACCTAACAAAGAAAAAAACCTTGTCACTTACTGCACCTACTGTCACTTCCATTAGAAATGAACACAGAAGACCTTGGTCATCATTACCTATCTGCTCTCCCTTGACTTAGCACACTAAGGCCACAAGACATTAGGAAGGCAGGTGCTTCCACAGAAACTGTCCAGAGCTTCTGTCTTCCCTTTAGTACATATTTTCTCTATTTCACTACCTCTAAGATCCCATTATCTCTGTTATCCCAGGTCTGAGGGACAAAGAGTGATCTCCAAAATACCAAAGCAGTTTCCTGTCATAAGCTGATGAACAAAGTCAAGAAATTCAGTTGAGCTACACATTTTCAAGGATAAAAGAGATTTTTTTTTTGCAAGTAAATGGTAAAGTAATGCAATGCTCTTTGTCAGAGAAGCAAATCCTAGTTCTTATTAGACTAGATGGAAAGTGAATGAAAAGAAGGCTCTTTCATATGAAAAGTGCTCTGATTCTTTACCTCTGCTGAATACCTAATACTGAACTGTAATAGACTGAGTTGCCTAAATTAAACATCATTTTACAGTGTTGAAGTTACATCATTGAGAACAGCGGGCAACACCAGATACTTAACTAGGAATAAACTATATTTAAGGTCATAGGTTTGGATGTTCAGTTGGTATTTGCAGTGTTTTGGGTTTCTTTATCCCATCAGGAAGAAAATACCAGAAATTTTCCTCTCTGTCATACAGAAAAAGCCATATGTGATATATTACCTACTTCACTTAATACTTTTTGCATAAATTTTCTTTGCTCTGGCAGTGTCATTTAACCTAGAGAAGCTAGAACAAAATTTTTTTCTAGAGTGTAAAGAAAAGGACTAACTGTAACACAAAATAAATAAAGCTCTTAATAATATAAATGCATTAAACATACATTACTTTTGGTATTGGAACAGTAATTAGTTCAAAATAAACATAAAACCCTCAGTTATTACACACAGATTTCCTGACATTTTGTTACTGCTCTCATTTCCATTGAAACCCAAAATTATGCATAGCCTATCTCCTTAAAAGTGTAAATAAGTATTACTTACGGTTTTGCACTTGAACCCTGAATAATCACAGCTACAGCTATTCAAGTCATTTTACTCAAGCCTAACCTTGAAGCTATGTGCAAAACTGGTACCCACTTCATTCATCTCTCTTGCTCTGTTCTGTAACTTTTTTTGTATGTCCTTTGAAAGTCGAGGGTGAATAGAAATTGGCTAGATTTTTTTTCCAATAATACCATAATTAAGAAGAACTGGTCATCTAATTAGGAAGAATGAACAGATTTAAAAAGATTATGATTGACACCAGTTACAACCTATTTTGCAAATAATAATTTTTCCAGTGATGTGTGAAAAATACTTCAGTGTACTCTTGTATTGACAATGTCTCCACAAAGAATCACTCAGTCCAAGGTAGGCCAGGCTGGCACAATCACAGTCAAGCTTAAGGCTTATGGGTAGGGCAGTCTAGGATGGCTTGTAAATGCTACAGCAAGAACAAAAAGTGCTCAATATGTAGAATTGCACTTTAATTTCAGAAAGTCACAAAATATACTATCAACATCTAAGGACTTCTGTGGATTCAAAGGGAGTGCTTGAAGACTTAAACATAGTGGAAAAGGGGATTAACTGCTACACAGAAGAACTCTAGAAGGAACGAGCACTTTCCTAACAGTCTGTTAGAACAGAATGCAGGAATTCCCATGGAAAATACAGTGACTGAAAGGCAGCATCAGCATTACTGATATAACACTGTGTAGTTTAGCAGCCTTTACCACAGGTTTTGTCATTACTTTTGCCCTAAAATTCTGATGCTCTGTATTCTTATTGAATTTATTTATTTATCTTTCTAGTTACTTTTAGTTGCAAAATTTCTTCGTTTCTTTTTTGGTTTGATTTGTTTTTTTCTAATGTGATAAAAGCAAAAAGAAATGTAATGAAGTAGTAGGAAAAATAAACCATAGTAATTGTATTTGTTTACCTGAGTGGACACATTTATTTATAAATGCATGAAGCTGGATCCTCTTGCATTTAACTTGACCTTAAAACACTGATCTTGAAAGCCTTTTTCTTTCAGCCTGTGTTGAGTTAGAAGAAATTCAGACAGCATGCTACCTAACAAGAAATTAATTCAAGAATTTTTTCTACAACTTTGTATCACAGAAGGTATTCTGATACTTTTTTAAGCAGTGCCTGAGTTCTGCTGGCATAGAGGTAATTTTCACAGGAAGCTGGGGGGGACATAGCCAAGACAGATGACTCGAACTAGCGAAGGGTTTATTCAATACCATAAGACATCATACCCAGTATATAAACTGAGGGATTGACTGAGCAATTAGCAGCTGCAGCTCAAAGTGTGGTGGGCATTTGTTCTGGGTGGTGTGCAGTTGTATTGTGTATCAATCACTCTGCATTTTCTTTTATTAGTATTGATGTTACTATTATTATTCCGTCTTGTCCTGCATTGTCCTAGTAAACTGTCCTTACCTCAGTTCGTGAGTTTTATCTTTTTTTCTGATTCTCCTCTGCCCACCACCCCATGGGGGGACGATTGAGTGAGTGGCTGCATGGTTCTTGTTGCTGGCTACGCTTAAACCATGAGAAGAAGTGATTAAACAAATAAAAAATTGGTAGCATTTTACCATTTACACATTAAAAATAATCTCTATGATATATCAATGCTTAATATGTAAGTATGCACACTGCTTCCATCTCTAAATATGTATTCCATGAAAAAGACAGAGGATATTTTCCATCAGTTTAAAAAAATGGGGGATTTAGGACTAATTTCTAAACAACATTTATTTTCAGCAACATCCAACATTCCATTTGCCAAAACACAGAAAAGTGGAAGTAGTATGAAGACAATATCTTCTTTTTATAAAACATTGAAATTTTTTTCCCCATAAATCTTGCCTGACACTTGAATAGAAACAAGGGAGAATATTTCTGATGACAAAGAAACCATCCCTAAATATTACTTCTTTATTCACATGGAGGAAAAATAACTGGTGAAAGACAGAAAACTTTCTTTAAGAGCTGATTGTAGCGTTTCCCTCACAGTCCACCTTGCTTTGGATCCTCAAGCACCATTTTCCCCCTTGTGAAAATCAGTTACTGGTTCAGTAAATAACTTTCGGTATTTAGTCATCAGGAGATTTGAATGCCAGAAGCAAGAGAAGTGAAAATCTACTGGCACAGTAATTGCATGAAGGATGCAGTCCCTCAGCTTCAGTGCTGATGGCAGCTCATCGTAGACCCATGAGCAGAATAACCTCCTTCCTTCCCTTATTTTTGCCTCCTCTTTGTAAAATGCAACTGCACTAAAATTCACCCTATGGCCCATACAGTTGTGGAGGGCAAATGCAAACAAATGTTGCCTGTTCAGACCGAAAACTTATATTAAGCCAACACCAATGAAACCAGCTGAGATTATGTTTATGTAAAGTACTTTCATAGATATCTAATTCACATTAAAAACATCCTTAAATGTTTGATAAGAATTTGGCCTGTGTAGGAACGGTCTTTGGATTACTTCTTGATCAGAAAAGGGAAAAAGTTCCTTCATATTCAAACTGGATTTATATGTATCTACAGAAGCAGACTGCTTTAGAATTGCATAGTCTGAGAGTTTTAGAAGCCAAGATCAATGTATGCACTTCTGAGAATAGTTACCTTAATTTACAGCCAGTATTCACAGAATGACACATTCAACATGCCACATTCTTTAAAAAAGAAAGAAAAAGTGACATATCACATTGCGCTTCCAAGATACTGCAGTTCAGCTGAGCACATCCTACTTGGCAAATGTGACCTATCACTACCCTTGACAAGAAATTAATGCCAGAGGATTACTTTGTTGTAAAGTAGTGCTGCTGGTTGGAACTGTGGTTCTGTGGCAACTTTCCTTCCTCTTTAATATGATATATGAGCCTGCTGCAGTGAAAGTCAGTTCTCCCACTTGGCTGAGCAGACATTATGATTCACAAGACCATCCTCACTCTAAATGAACTCTGATGCAGAAATGCTACTGGAAGATCTTATAACATATATTTGTCTCTCATCCATGCAATTGTGCTATAATGTAAATGAATGAAATGAAAAAGTAGATGTATCCTCAGAGAGAAAAATGAAGCTAGCTCTGAGTAGCGTTTTAAGAAATGGAAGAAGTCCTTTCTGACTTTTCTCTTTTGGATGAGAAGGGACTCTAAATAACAAAATAAGCCTTTCAATCATTTAAAAAAAAAAAAAAAAAAAAAAAAAAAAAAAAAATCTCTTGTCTTCCATCCTCATAAATTTCATGAGTAATTGCAAATTGAGTCCAAAAGCACTTAGAACAACTCTTGTCATTTCATCTTTAAAAGCTAAGTTCCAAGAACAAAGAGAAGCTTAGAACAAATAAAATTATAGGGTTGTCAATCATGCATCTCATCAACATTCAGAGAACTACATGTTTTGATGACAGCTTCTTCCTCAACTTACTCTGAAAACATTATACTTCATTCAAGTCTGCAGCCACTAAAAGTACTGTCAAAATTCCTGAGCTCATTAAGAAAAAAAAATTCAAACTGAAGCAATTTTAGTATCTCCAATGAAAACACTGTAGATTTACACTGCTGAAGTATTGTTGTTACACAATAGATAACTTGATACGTATTATACAACTAATGATCAGACAATTGAAGGCTCAAACATAAAAATATAAATGTGTATTTTTTCCCAAATCCCTGTAAACCTCAAAAAAAAAAAAAAATTACACTCTAAATTAGGGGAACGGTTAAAATTCTTAGTCTTTCTTTTCCTCTGAATAGTTTTTTAATCTTAAACAAACAATGAACACAATTTTGATTTTACTAATTTCTGTATGAGAATTAAACCAGCCTTCTAAAACCAATAGCTTACATCACTGAAATCAGTCATATATGCCATAATACTCTGGGGCATTCATATGCCAGTTTTGCTTATATACCAAATAGCTAAAATTGTTTCTTTACTGTGCTTGAAAATGTGAAATCAAATAATTTATTAGGACTGTGGGGTGGAAATAAATGGATAACAGAAGACTGTGGAATAGTTTAAACCTTGCTGAACACCTAATTCTCTTCCAGAAACCCAGCAGGTAATAAATGTTGAAAACTTCATGAACTGCATGAACTGCGTAGTTAAATTTTATGGTGCTGAGCCCCAACCACCTGTAAATGTGTCTACTTCCCATTAGTCAAGGAAGACTGGAGTAGAAGTTGCTAGATAACATTTCAGTCCATGCTAAATTTCCACAAATCATGAGCTGTTATCAAAGCCAACAGAAACCCAATATTAAGCCAACAGCTTCAGATTAACATCTTTCCTTGGGAAGATTAAAATTTATTTTGTGCTTCTAAATCTTATTTAAGCTGCAAAAAGGAATGAAGCTGAGAATGATGAACCTGTTCTGCCACTCACTAAATCAGTCCTAATAGGATTTTGACACCTGTGCAACAAACAGAGAAAAGGAAAAGGAGGGGCAGAGGTTGGAACCAGAGTATCTGTCAAAGCACAGCTGTGACATGATATCTCTGCTTTCTAGCTGGGTACTCTGTGTCAACAATAACTCCAGCAGAAGAATTATGGTCAAAAAGAAAAACTCTCATATGGGGAAATAGAAAGATACAACAAATATATACTTAATACATGGAAGATGCTTTCTTTTGCTCTTTTCTGACTGCGTGATTTGAGAATGGCAGAATGTTCAGGCTCTCAAGTTCAGCTGTCAGAGCACAGCTGGAAATTAATCCAGGAGTAATTAATGTAGAAATGTGAAATGTTACAGCAGAAGGAAAATAGAAAACAAAAGTGAAATTGTTTAAATGACCTGACATGCTACTATGTAGCTATTATATAGCTCAATGACATCAGCTGCATAATAACAGGAATCTCCTCAAATCTTATGCTTAAAATTTACAGAACATGCAACAGTTAAAGATGAAGGTGATCTAATCACCAAAGAACAGGAAACTTAAATATTACTTCCACTGATATAATGTAATTAATTAAATTAAAATTTCCTGATTTCTAATGGCTGAGGGTTGGGACCTTTTGGAATCTCAAAGATCCTAGCAGGAAAAAAACAAAACAAACAAACAATAAAACCAAACAACAACAATAACAACAACAAAAAAACCAAACACAAAAAACCAAACAGGGCTTTAGCATTGTATTGTTAGATCACACTGTAACCATTAAAAACATCTGAAAAGGTCAACAAGGGAAAAAGTTTAATTAGACTGCAGATCTGACAATTTATTAGCCATTGCAACCACAGCAACATCTTGCACATTTTCAAACATTAACTCTCTTTATTCTTTGCTTTCAGTAGACCAGATAAATGACCCTTGCTAACTTAAAAGTTTTTTAGATACACTCAATGCTAGCTTAGTTTTAGAATCAAAATACTCACAAATTCTTTAAACAATATACATATTAGAGATAACCTATATCATTAAATTGTTTTATATTTTAAAGATAAATACAAAATCTTCATAGAAAGTAATACTTTCAGTTTTCTAGCAAAATTAAATATATGTAAATATTTTCAAAGAAGCTGAAGTTCAGCATCTGAAATATTTTTAGATATGTAAATTAATTACATTTCTAGAGATGCTAACATATTAGAAAAGTGCAGAAAATATTTCACTGGATCTGGATTTAAAAACCTCCTCAGCTATCCTTATTCTGTACCTCAAAGAGACTGGTAATGGCAAGATTACAGTAGAGAAGTGGGGAAAAATATTTTCAGACTTCATGGCTGTGTCAGATCAACTCAAGTTGCTCAGCAGGAAGGTCAGTTCCCTGGTAAAGGTTAAACATGAGTCAAGAGGTAGTGCCAGATCTTAACTGAGGTTTAGCTCAAAATCTTAATTACTTTTGGGGGAGCAGTTCTGCATGCCTTCAGTTTAAAATTGTTACAGTTAGTAACTCACCACCCAAAGCATCTGACACCTTCAGACACATTTATGGATTTACAACAGACTTGACAGCTGGGACTGTAATTTTGTCACAAGATGCTCTTCTTGGGTTGTCCAGAGATTGCCTCCAGCTTAATCACTTTCAAACCTCCACCAGTTCTGCAATGATTGACTAGAAACTGTCTTTAATCTCTGGAAGTCAGGAAGCTCTACTTTTGTTGGTAAAAGTTGTCTGTTAGGACCAGCTACGATTTAGATACAAGATTTTTTCCTGGAAACAGGAAAAATTTGAGACTCTCTTTAGTATCATAAACACACTCAAAAATACACTGTTTTCACTGCTAGTCAACTGAAGCACAGTAAGGGTCTAAAACTTCTTGGTGAAATGAGAGAAGAACTAAGAGGAAAAACAAAAAACCTGTTACAGTCAAATACTTGATAGTCCATAAACTGAATTGTATTCACTAGGAAACTGAAACTAGTATCACATGGATTTCATGAAAATGACAATGTTTAGACATGGACTCAATGATCAAATCAAAAATGAAAGAAAAATGGTGTAAGTAGACAAAAAAAAGCTTTCATTTTAAGGTCTAAGCTCTCCTGTAGATAGGTATCTCCCCTGATACACTGATTATTTTGTTGTTAGTTTTTCGTATAGCATCAGTCTTCCCGTTTTATGACTCTGGTCCGCCAGCAAGGGGGGGAGTGCAAAAAGTTGGGAGGGGATAAAACTAGGACAGGTGACCCAAACTGATGGAATGGATGTGCCACACCACTGTGCTCAGCATTAAAAGCTCAAGAACAGGAGCAGGAAGGGGAAATGTTTGCAGTTATGGCATTTGTGTTACCCATGCTGATGCCTGGCTTCCCAGGAAGAGGCTGGACATCTGTCTGCCAATACTTTTTGCTTTCCTTGTGTTCCAGCTTTTGTTCCGCCTATTAAATTGGTATTATCTTTATCCATGACTCTTCTTGTCATCTTTGTATTTTGATTGTTTCCAAGGAGAGGGGAGCAAACAAGTGTCTGCACAGATGCCACTTTAAATTGTGACAACTGATCACAGGATGGACATTGCAAAAAAGAATGAGGGCAAACACAAAACCAGCCTTAGAAATGACAGAAATAAGACTCTTCCTCAGCTGTAGTGAGTTTGTTGCAACCTAGAAAAGTTCTGACAGTTTCCAAATCCCGAATTCCCCCAATTTGCTTGTCTATTACTGTTGTCTATTACTGTTTAGGTAGCCACTGGATAGATAATGTTACAAATGAAATGTACCAGACTGCTGCAGGCTTACACAAGTAAGAAACTAACTAAAGGATGAGGTGTAAACTAAATATTGGCATGCAGAAAAGCAGTACCCTTCACACCCAAGGCTAATATAATGCTTTTTTAAATGGTTTTAGCAAAAGGATAGACTTGCTATGATGAAAATAGATTGTGGCACAAAGTTGGGAGACATCAATACAAAGGAGGAATGGAAAATTTAGGTGCTTTGAGGTTTGTAATTGAAATGGAATGCAGTGTAATAGAACAAGGGTAAAGGGCTATTAACATGAATCCATGATATGGAATGAGAGCTCACAAGCTAAAAATGATAAAAAGGCCTGGCTGTATTTTTCATAGTCACAGGTTGACTATAAATCATTGGCATGATGCAGCTGTGAAAAAGGTACATGAAATTTTAAGGTGCATCAGGAGAAGTATTTTGATAGACATGGACAGCTATTAAATCTTTTTTTACAAAACTCTGCATGGGAGAGACTCCATCTGAAACATGTAATCTAAGTCCAATTATCCACATTGGAAAAAAAACCAAACAACAGTAAATGAACTAAAAGCAGAGAAAATATGGAGGCTAGCTCCATGGATGAACAGAGAAAAAAACTGCTAATGTCATAAAAAAAGACATAGGAAGGAAATTGGTTTGCTTAGTCCAACAAAACAAGTTTGGAAATGTAGCATTGTTATTCTTTAGAAGTACATGGTTAGATAACCCCAAAGAAGAATCACAATCTAAATCTATAGGACTATGTAGGAACACAGGATTTAGGCATGTCCTTAATGTTTAATATCTGGCTTATTTTCTTATCTGCATTTCACCACCAAATTTCTTCAAAAATGCAACATAAAACTCCCGTGATTTCTACAATAAGTATGTCATAGATTGTGTACCTGGTAAACTTAGCAGCATGATTTTCTGAGAAAGGGAGCAGGCAGAGGATGGGAAATAATTTAAGGCAAACCATTATTAACTGCAAATAATCACAAACCATTGGGAGCCATTTTGCTAAGATCTAACAAGTACACCATTCCACTCCTGTTGAAACACAGAGATCATTTTCTAGTTACAGTTGCATGATAGGCAAGTTGCATATTAAATTTGTAACAAATTTGAAAAAAAAATTGGTAGAGCAAATTCCTCGTCTTTGTTCATGCCGATCTGATTAAACATTTCTATCTCAGTCAAAATATAGTCTGTGTTTGACAGAGCTGGTGTAAAATATGAGAGCCTGGAGCATGTAATTAAGGTTAGGATGATGTGTTTCCAGCTCCTATTATCAGTTTAGGAGACATCTGTTAGTACGAAGCAAATGTTTATATAAAGTTATCAGAAGGCAAAAGCTAGAAAAAAAAGCCTATGTATGTTTCATATGGGACTTAGTAAAACCCAGATGATGCTACAACACATGAATATTTGCAAAAATACAACTCCTCCTGCTACAGACACACCCTCATCACTACCAGCAACCACCCCACAAATCATCAGTCCATGATGGCAGTACAGGAGTAACTGACCTGCTGAAACAAAGAAATTATGGGCTTGCATCCAATCAGGGAAAAAAAATTATGCATTTGCTCTAGATCACTCTCATCATTTTCCTCAAAGAACTACAGTGCAGTCTACCAAAACTATTAGATTTATAATCAATATATACAAAACTATAAAATCTTACAGTGGACAACAAATTAATTGTGTGGTAGTTCCAATATTTTGCTACAAAGTATCCATTAGATGTTTTCTGTCTCCTCATTAATTCCATTCAATCAACTGGAGGTAAAAGTGACATAAAAATAATAAAGCATATAAAAAACATGTAATCAAACCCTGATCCTTAATGCTGTTAATTTGCAAAGCAATATCACAATGATATTTTGAATATTTCATACAGAAATACCTATATTGTTTATTTACCAGCTCAGATCAGATCCTCAGAAGTTACACACAAATTTAGAAAAAAACCCTACATAAATTACAGTTCTGTTGCATATCGTCAGTCCATGAGGATGAAAAATGATGCAAAGTGTCACAACAAAAGCACAACAAGACAAACAAAGGCTTTTCCCTGAAAAATTAAATTGAAGAATCAAACCAAGCAACAGAACTGTACTAAGCTTCTGTCAGCTGTTAGGTGCATGCTACTAACTGGGTATGTAAATGTAGGTCAACTTTTTCCTGTAACTTTGAGCTTTTGGAGTAAACCAGGAGAAAGAGATAGTGCACCTACATTTTAATATGACTTTTGACTAGAAGTGTGCTGTTGCACCCTGATCTTCCTCCCTTCCTATAATGTGGTCTACGCTGTGAAGCCTCTCAGGGAGAGTGAACAGGATGCCTTTTGAATGAATCAGAACTGGAAGGCACATTTCCTGAGTACACCTAATTCAATCCATTCTTTCACTGAGACTGGACTATGGGATTAGGCCAGAGCTAACTGGAAGTACAACTCCCAGAATATCTAGAAATACTGTGTCCTAAAAGTCTACTGATTTTCTAAATCCACTCCTGTTGGACAGTGCTACTTGCTAATGTAAACACAGATAAAGATAAATCAAGTAGAATAAGACCATAGAGCAGTAAGACCTTTGGTTATAAAACATCACACTGTGGAGAGAAGAGACACAAAATTGGAAGCATCTGTGACAGCAAATTTATGAAAACAGAGAATCTGTGTTTATCTCTAATAACTCTCTAGTACTTGTGAGAATACAATATTAATGCACAAAAAACACTCAAACTTTGATGTTCCTAAAAAAAATTTGGTACAGATTCTGAAGAAGAAGCAGTCCAGACCAGAGTACAATTTACTTCAGTATAGAAGTTAGGTGTTGTTCTAGTTTTGGCTGGTATAGTTAATTTTCTTCATACTATGGGGCTATGTTTTGGATTTGTGCTGAAAACGATGTTAATAGCACAGGGATGATTTAGTTATTGCTGAGTATTTCTTGTACACATTCAAGGCCTTTTTTGCTTCTCATGCCACCCCACCAGTGAGGGGGTGCACAGTAATTTGGGAGGGGACACAGCTGGGACAGCTGACCCCAACAAAATAAAAAGATACCCTATAGCGTATGGCATCATTCTCAGCAATAAAACTACAGGGAAGTTTTGTGAGGGACTGCTGCCTGGGGTCTGCCCAGGCATCCATCAGTTGGTGGTGAACAATATTTTTCATTTGCATCACTTGTTTTTTCTGTGTTTTATTTCTCTCTGTTTTTCTTTTTCTTTTCATCACAATTTATTATTATTACTATTTAATTATTAGACTAATCTTATTTCAAAGCATGAGTTTTCTCACTTCTACCCGTCCAGTTTTCTTCCCCCCATCCTGCTGGGGGAGAGAGTGAAGGGCTGTGCAGTGTTTAGTGAGTAGTTGGGGTTAAACCATGATTGGTACACAGTACAACTGAAAAAAAAAATCACATTTTTGGATGTTGTTCTTGAAAGTATGTCTGAAAATACAAAAATCTGCAAAGCTTGAATTGCATTTTTATTGTACATTTAGCTGTTCCAAGAGCACTCTCTCAATCACGAAAAACAACTATGAATATTTTCTCTTGATAAAAATAAAAGAAATGAAACCTTGGTTTTATAACTTGACAGCCCAGCTTTTACTTTTTAAAACAGCAGCTGAAATGTCTTTTGACTATTCAGTAATTCAGCATAAAATAAGCAGAACTGAATAGGAACCACGTGTTATAACTGCAGTTGAGAAATGACATTGAACTGGAATGCATAAGCACATTTCCCGAACAAAGAAAATTAGATAGTTCAGCTTTTTTTTTTTTCCCAGAGCTGTGGAGAAAATCTCAAACTGTCCACCTCTAGTAAGTAAAATGAATTTAAAATCTGTATAGATTGTTTTAGAAAAGGGAAAATCTGATACATTTATCATCCTCTGTTTCCTCCATTACAACATCACTTTAAAACAAACTAACCTTTCAAATGAGTTTCAGACTTAATTTGTGCTTAAATGGTGATTTTATTAAGCAGGACTCCACTTACAGCAATGAAAGACAAGCCCTGCATCTCAGACAGAGAGGAAACAATACCTTGCCAAGAGACACTTAGGAAAAACAATGAGATATGCTTAGGAAAAACTGTCTCTTCTGGAGTGAGTGGCTGGAGAGCAGTGTGGTGGAAAGAGACCTGGGGGTCCTGGATGATGGCAAACTGAACATGAGCCAGCAGTGTGTCCTGGTAGCCATGAGGGCCAGCCGTGTCTTGGGGTGCATCAAGAACAGCATCACCAGCTGCTGGTCAGGGGAGGTGACTGTCCCACTTCACTCTCTCTGGTATGGCCTCACCTTGAGCTCACTGTGATCAGTTTTGGGCAGTATAGAAAAGATACCAAGCTATTGGAGAGTGTCCAAAGGAGAGCAAGAAGGATGGTGAAGGGTCTAGAAGGGATGAGTTTATGCGGAGAGGCTGAGGTCACTTGGATTGTCCAGTTTGGAGAAAAGGAGGATGAGGGGTGACCTCATTGCAGTCTATGTCTCCCTCATGAGGGGCATTCATTTCTTCATTCCTGTGACCAAAGACAGGATTTGGGGAAATGGCAGGAAGCTGAATCAGGGGAAGTTTAGGTTAGATATCAGGAAAAGGTTTTCACCCAGAGGGCAGTTGAGCAAAACTCCTCAGGGGAGTGGTTACAGCACCAAGCCTGCTGACACTCTCAGGCACATGGTGTGATTCTGGGAATGCCCTACACAAGGACAGGAGCTTGACTTGGTAGTCACGATGGGTCCCTTCCAATTTGGCATGTCCTATGATTCCTCTCTTATCTACATTTATACTTGGAAGTCAAAGCTCAAGTTTCTAGCTTATCCCTCAGATTCTTTCCACATTCATCTTGAAGTCATTCAGACAGAACAGGTGGTGAAAACTGCTATCTTTTCCCTTAGTCATCATATGTCTCCAGAAGGGCAATGTAAACAAAGGAAAACTCAACCTCTTTTGAAGAGGTCATGACAAGCAGAGAATTTACTTACTTCATATGCAACTTCAATGACTATTTAAGGTGTGAAAAAATGTTACTAGTGTATAAAGAGTCTGAAATTCAGTAAGAAAAAGTGCTCTCTTAGATATTTCATGAAGTTGTTGTTCTTACTGCCATGTAATCCTGAGTATCAGTGTTGACAGAAAAAGAAACAAAATCACTACAGTTTGGGAACACATTTCTTAGAGTCCACTATACAAAGATGACAGTTGGAGTGACTAATATGTAGCCTTGTCTTAGAGTGCCTTTTCAGAGTACACCTGAGGTTTTTTCATCTGTCACATTAGCTGTAACTGATCTGTAGTTACTGACTGTTGCACAGTTGCAAAACAGATCTTCTCCAAGTTCCTTTTTCTGTCCATCATTCTCGGTTCACATTTTCTCCTACCTACTTGAGCTGAATTGTCCTATACAATGAAGTAGAGCTAAATCTCAATGCAAAAATATGCCAAATATCTCAGCTAAGATTGTCCTTTCACTTTTTCCTGCTAAAATTATGAAAATGGAGGGAAAACAAAAACACATAAGGCTATTCACCTATTCAAATCAAAGCTCTTAGTATTCAAACACACCCTTAGGCAAATAATAGCACAAACAATTCAAAGTCAGGGATCTTCCAAAGACGAAATAAAAAAGGAATCTGGTGAATTTAAAAATCCAGTTGTTTATTCAAAGTAGTTCAGTCATTTGCATTCTGCTCAGTGTTCTAAAGCTTGTATTAAGCATATATTGTAAATGGACTTGAAGACATTTTTATAGTAGCTTGCTAAAAAAGCTGATGTAAATCTTACAAAAATCAAGGGACGGAAGAATGGGCTTGGAGAGGGGTAGAATAACTTGCTAAGGGAAGTTAGAGAAAACATCCACTCTATCAAACTATCAGCGGGGAGACTGTCAGCATACTGCAAAAACAAAAGGAAAAAATTCAATGCATAAGATTTCTGAATAGCTTTTCAATGCTGCTACAGTATTTTTAGGCTTAAATATATTGGGAACAGATAAATCACTTCATGTTTCATGCTGTTGCCCATATGTGAGCTAGGAAAGCATGACCCAGGGACAGACGGTGGCATCCCTACATATTGCTGGGTTTGCAGTTGTTCTTTCAGGTGTTTTGTTCAATTCATACAGAGATTAATTAGTGATACCACAGGGAGAGACTATTGTTTGCAGGTTCTTCCAGTATTTCTGACAAAAGAAGTCAAATTAAGGCAGGAAGATGACTGCGTTTCGATCCATTATTTTTACAGCTATTTGCTTAGTTTACACTTTTCTTCTTTTAATCCTCTAACCAGCATAGATCTAGACACATTTAACAAAATCTAAGCTTTCCATCTCTAGACAGTTTGCAAAAGGGTTTCGATATATCACATTCTCCAATTATTTTCTGTCCCAATGACTAAAGCAATGACTATCTGGTAGTCTGGAGCATCCATCAGACTCCAAATGCAAGTTCGTCAGTAGTCAGTCAATAATGCACAGTTGCAGCATCTATCTGACAGATGTAGCTACTTAAGACTTACTGGAAACTAGTTAGTTGGCCAGCTATTTGACGCCAGTGTTCTGAGAGACAACTGGAGCTATTGTTCCAAATGGGAAATGTTGAAAAGATGGCTGTAATGTTCTTTCTCAACAGCTTTAGTTACCGCACACAATCAAGTATGTTTAAAACTCAGCTCTGGGCTGTACACTAAAATTCCTTTGCCTGCTTCTCTTGGCAGTTCAGAGGAAGCAGAGAGTCAGCAGGTAATCTACATTCCAAGAGGTTCATTCTGTAAGGACAGACTGGCACCACAAGGGACTGGCCCTCTGCAAAGATGTACTTGGATTCTACATTTCCTCAGTCAAGAGTAGCAAATGATCATATATATAAGGCTACAGGCAGTTAAAACTACTACCCCCTCCAAAGACAACAAAAATGCCAGTACCATTCTGAACACCTAGGAAAGTGCCAGTACTCTGTACCTATGGTAGAATCTAAGCCTGACTCTGAGAACACAACTCGTGGAAGGACTTCCCACACCTAATGCACACTTCAAGATAATGCACAGATTGGAATCACCAGAGAGCAACATAAACAGGGGGTTTATCACTAAAAGGTTTAATCACCAAAAAAGACAAGTTCCCCTGAGAAGGAAGGTGGGGGCTGCTTCTCCTACTGTGACATGGGAGACTTCTCAAGTCCCAGAGTCAGTACTGAATATATGAGTACTGTGCAAGACTATTATCTCTAAAATAGAGGATGAATTTGCAATTCAGTATTACATTAATGAAAAATGTGAAGTCCTGATCTTAGTAACCTCGAAGTAAAATTATAGCAATATCATTGATTAAAATAGAATTTTCTGAATTAAAATCAACCTAGGAGTGTAATTTGCACCAATTTTCTGGATCAGCAAATTGCATACCATGTGTAACTGCTGAACTACAGTTATCAACTTCTTGAGATTTCAGAAGCATTGTACAAAGAATTTGATTATGAAGTAGCATTTCAAAATTGCAGCAATCAGCTGCAATATGGATCAGCCTATGTTTTACTCTTGCAAAAAGAAATGCAATTTTACTCTTTCCCTTTATATAAAACTAATAATAAACTTGTTGGCAATCACTGTTGCTGAACTATGAGCATTAGACCAAAACACAGGTTGAAATTGCTAGAGTGTAAGAGTCTATTCCCAGAATAGACGTGCAACAGGTAAAGTAGACCATCTTACTTTCTGCCTCAAAATTCAAGGCACTATTAAGCAGTCGTGTTTCCCAGTGAAAGTTATTATCTTAGAAGCTCACTGTTCCTTCAACAGTGATAATGCAGTTAGTCTGGGAGATAAAAAGATGAGAAGAGATGTAAGTTAACAAATATTTCCCGCAGATTGAAATCTGAACAGGTAACAACTAAATATAGTTCCACACCAGCAGAAAATGTTTTCTTTCAATTTTTATCTGCTTTCATCATCAATTTCTACAAGATGTATGTATACATAAATGATTTTTTGGTAAAAATGATTTAGAAACACAACAGACTCTCCCCCAATGTTACATAGTAACAATAATATTACAATTATTAAATAATCTGATTTGGAAATAATACCATTGTTCTTACAGTCTGGGTAAATGGAAGAATTTGAAGACTGAGAGTAGAAAATAGAGAAGAACTAGTGTATTGACAGAGTTACAGAAAAAAGCAAGGAAGAATAAGAAATTCTCTTTGACCACAATTTAAGATGTCAGGCATTAATGAAAAAAAGCAAGAGGTAGAGTCTGCAAGAAATTACACAAAAAATAGAGAAAGAAACTGAAGACAAAGCAAGAGAAAAAACAGACATTTTATGTTTAGCAAAGTGAACTTGAAAGTTTTTTCCTCAAATAAAGCATATGCAAAAAGGGAAGAGAATTAAGAGTTTTTAAGATGGAATGTGTACAAACCTTCAGTGTTTGTTACTGAGACCATTATTTGTCCAGAGGGTAGACTTTGATTATGTAATTAGTGTTGCTCTGTTCCAGGATTCTTTTGATGCACCTCCAGTATATAACTGAGAAACAAGATGACCTGTGAGGCACATGAGCGACACTACACATCCCATTTAAATCATCTAGAGAGGAACACTCAAATGCTCATTTCAGCATTTATTTGCATCCCCTTTGAATCCCAATCAATTATACTGGGGTTTGTTCTCTGTTATAAAAAAAAGGGGGAATATTTTGGGAAAAAAAATAATTTCAGTTGGAAACAACTAATTTCTAAGCCAGACAAAATTTAAAACATGTACCACTGACAAAGCAATCAAAAGCAATCAAATCAATCTGGTAAGTGTTCAGTAAGAGAGACTCTTTCTGTTCCAATCACACTAAACATAATACGCCTAGGTGCCAAATGCAGTTGATAAGATACAATGTCCATGTCATCCGTTCTGTGTTTCTGGCAGCATTGCTGAAGAGTTACCTGTCACTGAAGTACATTCCTGGGGAATGCAATAATTTAAAATTTTAGGAATTCTGAAAAGATTTTATGATGATACATACAGATTTTGTTCAGAGAACCACAGCAACCTGAGTGCTACATGAGAACACAGTGCATGACATTTCAGTGGAGGAATAAAACAAGTTCTTCCATTTCTAAGCTGACATCCAAGCTAGTCATGCACATTCTCATACATCTTTTCATTCATCGCTGATGAGTGAAAAGTTACAGGAAAAAAGCACAGATTATGGAAATTTTCCACTACCTTCCATAAGGACACAATTTACTCTGTTGAAAACAGTGCTTGCTTTTACAGCTGAATTTGAAATACAGGTTTAGATTTACAAAGCCAAAAGACTGTTAAAAGAACATGACTTTAAACTGTACAGTCAACCTCATAAGAAGCCAAACCCCACCACTGCTTGGGTACTCACCCATGAATTCACCTCACTCGTGTATACACTTTATGAAAGTTTCTAAACTATTGCCTTTCCCCTCCTCAGAAACTCTGTGCCATTCAGTACATGTGACAAAGGAAAAGTTACTAATCAGCAGCTGGTCAACATTTGCTGCAAACTGTTAAAACCTATGGTGAGCTTGATAAATCTGTTCATTTGTCTCAAACTTTCAGTGGCACTTTGCAGAGCAGGGGACTGCTTCACAAAACTTAATCAATCTTTAAAATGGCCAGCAAAATGAAAGATGATATCACTCACTATTTTACAGATACTTGACTGAGGCATAGACAGACTAAGAAAAAAAACCTATTAATTTTCACACCCAACTTGATAACTCTAACAAATGATTTTTCAGAAGGTGATTGCTATATGTTGTTTCATTCATTCAAACTAGCATTCTCATTTGCTACAGTTATAAGTGCTCAGCATTTCTGGAAGATATTTCTATAGAAATTTCAAGCTGTTGCTCTGAAAAATGAAAAGCACTGTTTGTTAACCATTTGTAAGAAGTATGGCTTGAGTAACTACCTAGTGTTACAAAGAATCATAAAGGCAAAAAGGTCTTTGGGGACCAGTACTGCCCAGTATTCCACCCACTAAATAATGACTTTAAAAAAGACAGGTGTCCTTTGTCAAAGCCCTCTCTTACTCTGTCATAAAATGACAGAAGCTCCTCCTTGTGGAAGAGTTTCTTTGAATAGTTCAGAACAACAACAAAAGGAGAAGAAAAAAAAAAAAAAAAAAAAAAAAAAAAAAGAAGCACACATTTCAAGTTTTTAGGATTTTCCACCCAATTCAAGTTCACAGGAATCTGTGCCCAAATGGCACTCTTGTCTTGAAAGCAACTTTGCAAGTAGCAATTGAACACCAAGGACACTGATATGATGCAGCCAGCTAGGTGTGGTACTTAATGTTTCAGGAAGCTGCTAGAGAGGGACTAGGTAGGAATATCCTCATTTTGAATGCAGCACATGGATTGTCAAGATGGCTTGGCAAAGGCTGGGGAAGCCAGAAATAAGACAGTACAATGAACCTAAAGACCTTCCCGAATTTCATGGAAATACACATTGGGTCAGGGAATATTTCTACCTTGACAAATAGAAATCTGGCAAAAAGGATACCGGTAATTCCACTATGCAGTCTTCCATTTTCAAAGAAGGTGTATCTACTGAAAACAGATCTACAGAAAACATCTAGAGCAGAGGGACTGCAAAATCAAAGACTGCCTGTGGTGGAGTTTTCCTGACAACAGCAGAACAGCCAAGTCTTTGAAGCCTCATGGACCATTCAGAGCCCAGAAAGAATGTGCATGTTCACAACTCTGCCCTCCCCTTCCTAGTCCTAATTGATCTGAATTCACCACACAGGATATCTCAGCAGGCCCTTTGCACATCATCCACTACCTGCTTTCCCACCCAACTGTCAGTCAGACGCTCTTCACCTTTAACTTTAGTTTCTGCTAGCTTCTCACTATCTTTAATCCCAGACTCCCTGCTCTTCACCAGTTCTTCTTCACTGAAATAGTCCAGCTTTCTAAATCATCGTCTCTAGCCAGTATCACTTTTCCTACTATATCTAGTCCAGTCTTGTGCTTCTGAACAACTCCTTTTTTTCCCACAAACTCAACTTTAAACTGTTGTATTTAATCAACTATCTTGCAGATCTATGCACATACCTATACAGGATCTGAGCAGAACTGAAAGCACTGAAAAGTTTCAGTAAAGTCAAAAGGATTCAAATATTCACAGGATGATTTACTATTACTTAACTTTATTAATGTGCTCTCTTTCATTTTCATATACTTTATTTTAGTATACTTCAGACCAAAATAAATACCTTCTGCATTTGATTATCCCTTTGGACCAGTCTACTTAGCTTTCCGCTCTCTGAAAATGTAATTCATAACCCTTGTGCTTCAAATACATCTGGGTAGAACTAATGCTAAATATTTAGAAAAAATGCTTTATGGAAGATCATATAAGGGAACTTAGATGAGCTGATCATGACTTATGATTTGTGGCCAATCTTTTATTGATTACTTTACACAAACCAGTCAAACAAGCTTAAGTTGCTACTTTTGCTTTCCTAAATTTTAATGGCCTCCTTGAATAACAGATCCTTGCTAATGAAACAAAATAAATAAGATGTAGAAGAGACATTTAGAATACTAGCTCCTTTAAAATCTGGGGAGAGAAAATATGTTTGAAAGAGCATCTGATATTTCTGATTCATGTTAGCTCTTCCTATCTCTAATAGCACCATCTATAAGGACCCTGCATTAAAGGAGTACTGTAGCATATAAGTGGATGAGTTTATTAGTTTGCTTTGTCATAATAAAGTACTCTGTTCAAATAATCTTGTATTTAGATGCTCAAATATCATTAGATTAAAAAAACAAGCAAAACCCCCCAAAAAAAAATCTTCAAAAGAAAAGACAACAGTAAATGAAAAAGGAAAGACAGCATATTCTGAAAGAAAACAATGGAAAATTTCTAAGCATCAATTCCATCCAAAAGAGAACTGTCTTTTGTGTAATGTCAGATCATGGGACCAAAACCAGATTAAAATTTCCGGGTCTAACCAAATCAGCATAAACAACAACAAAGAGTTGAGACAGAATCTTTAACACAGTTAGAAAATTCAGGACTGCAGCTCCTCACTACCACCACACAAGCAAGTTTTGCTCAAAAGATAACAAAGAAAGCCCAGAATTGTGAAGGGTCAAATTTAGATAAGTTAAAGAGAGAGAAAAGTGTTTGTTGTCATGCAGTGTAAGTAGGATACATCATGCTAGAGTCTACAGACACACTGCATGGAAGATGCACTTTGAGATACTTAGGACTATTTACAAGTATCTTACCTCCACAAGCTATAAGGTTCATTAGGGACACTAGAGGAATGTCATTATCACTATAGAAGCAATGTGAGAATTAAACTTAGTGGGTTCTGGTCAATGAATTTGCTATCAGACTCAGAATGTTACTTCACCGTGCTGCCTTCTCCCCTCTTCTAATACCACCTCTGCCACTATTATTACTTGAGCATTCAGTAACAGCCATAACATTGCATTCTATATTCTTTATCAGCACTTTGCCTCCCTCATATAACAGCAATGCTGGAAATTGCAAATAACCAACCCATCTTTTTTCAAAAAGTCAAGATGAAAAAAATCCTCAATTTAGTCCATTTCCTGCTCTAGCTTTTGTACAGGGCATTAACATGGCAATAACAGGATCTGAAGAATAACCCAAATACTGTGGGCTTTCACTGGCAAAGTGTGCACATCTACAGGGAGGAAGGTGTGCTTTAGTTCAGCCATGTGCTATGACAGCAATCAGTGCTCCTATCAAGCTTTCTGTGCACTTCTTTCAGTAAAACAAAAGGCAAGCATGAGCAGACTGCAGGCAATACAGTACAGATTTACAATTTTCTACTCAGCACACTGATTGTATTCTTTATTTCCCAAAGAAACCTGAAACAGGAAGAAATGTGCTAAGAAACAAAGGAGAGAGAAATGCCTGTAGTATAAATTTTTTCAGCAATCTCAGGAGAGAATGGAAAAAAAAATCCACAGAAACAAAGAAAACATTCTGCAGCTATCTAAACAGGGGGAATTCTTTTCTTTAAATTATCCTAATTATTTCCACATACAATTTATTGAGCGGACAGCTCAAGTAGATGGATGGATATTTAAGAAAAGATGCATAGTGATCAATTGAAATGACAACCACATTTAACATTCTCTAAAATTACCTGAAAAACCATTTACCACAGTCATCTTTTGCATCTGGCTGTCTAATGGTGCTTTTAATGAAAGAGACAAGCATAACTTAACTAATTACTTAGAGATATTGAAATTCGTCATGTCAGTGACTTCTTAGCATAAATTTTCTTGGACCTTCAGCTTTTTTGCTTTAAAGTAGAAAAAAATAGAATTAGGCAGCTTTCGAAGTTATGAATTATGAGGTCATATTCTGACAAATTATACCGTTCAAAAATGAAAGTAATTCTAATTAAAAATCCATCTCAGTTGGAAGAGCAACTTTCTATCATTTAAAAATTGAATATTCCAGTGAGCACTGTTTTGGTTAGCTGCATTGGAAGGTGTTAGTCAACATATTGATTAGTTCAAACCATTAAATTAATGTTCCTGTTATTGTACTGTCATTGCTGGAATGGAGTTTACATTTTTGTTTCTCCTCCCAATCATCTCCCAATGTAATTCCAGAAATTTCCTCTGGTTCCCTGTCTGCTTTTCAGTACAGGAAATAGCAAGTACTCTATATGCTGACTCAACCAACAACTTTTGCCCAATTTTATCTGGATCTTGCTGTTAGATGCCAGATCACATATACTCACAGAATTGGAAAATACCTAGGGCAGGAGGGGACCTCTGGAGATATTCTACCCCAATGCCCCTTCTCAAAGCAAGATCAGCTACAAGAATCTTTTTCTACTGCATCCATGGATACCACTTGCCTTCTTTGCTGCAAGGGCACATGCAGCATAGAAGTGCATGGCATTAGTCATCTGCAGGTGCAGGACTTGGCATTTCCTTTTGCTGAATATCATCAGGTTCTTCTCAAACCACTTCTGTACCCTCTCAAGAACAATCATCTGGTGCATCAGCCATTTATCCCTGTTTTCTATTGTCTGCAATGTATTTTGTCCCATCATCTAGGTCATCAATTTAATCCTAAACAGAACTGGACCCAGTTATCAACCCCTGGGTCCATACTTAGCAATACTTAAAGAACATCACATGCTTTTGCATGTGTATCTACTCGAGATGATTTGCCTAAAATTTTCAGATGCACAAAAATACCTGACTCACTAAAAAAGGTCTAGAAAATGTGCACAGAAATAATACAGTAAAAATACCTGTGAAGGGTAACAGAGAGTAACACTTTGTCCTAAAGAGCCTAAAAGCTTGGTTTGTCACCACCATTAATGCAAGCAAATATGGACTGAAATATTTATTGGCAATGATATCTTAATTTGTTTCTGTGGTGCGTGTTAGAAAGTACTAGTTCCAAAGGCACTACCAAAGACCTCTGTTCCTCCATTATAAAGAGCACTTATCTAGGAATAAGATCATCAATTCTAGGTAACTTATTTCTGAATAGTAGTTTGCCTTCAGGACAGTTATGCTAGGAAAAACACAGCTTTGCAATTGCCAACTTCAACTACATAGTAGTTCCTGAAGTCTTCCTAAGTATTCCCACACATACTTTTGTATCTTATGAATCTACATTCCACTTTCAATCAGGTTTACGCTGTTCATGGTGTTATGCTCCCAAGATGCTGCAGAGATGTTAATCCTCCACCTAACTCTATGCAAGCATGAGCCACAAACTTCAGCCCTGAGCCCTAGTATGTTCACAAGCCTGTACTGCAGACAGTTCCATTCAAAGGATGCAAGCACAGCCTATAAATGTAAACACATGAATTATCCCATCTAGTGTCTTAACTTTATGAAAGTAGGAAAATACCTTACTTTGCTACAATTCTTGTCATGCCATGAAGTCATGTTGCTGACTACCTATTTTTTCTAGTCAAAAGGTCTGGGCATTTATCCTTCATAACCTGTTGGGGGAAACAAAATTTAGCCTTTCAATATTCAAGAGCTTTCAAAAATTGTATTCCATTACCAAAGACATGTTCATTTTAAATTCTGAAGTGGGCAATAATGACAGCAATTATACATTTTATTTTACAGTGCTAGCTTTATACTTCAGTGTCTTTTTTCAGTAAAATAATGGGTTTCATTGTTTGAAAAAAACTTAAAATAATAATAATCAGTTAATACTGATTCTGAATATTAATGCGGTTGAGAGCAGCAAAAAAAATTACAGGTGAAAACTAGCAGTTTTTCTTCTCAGGCTTAGAAGATATTTATTGTAATACCAACAGAGAGATTTCAGTAAAAACAAACCACAACTAACCCACAAAAACTGAAATCCATTTGATTCATATGATTTTTTTTTTCACCTTTTTTTTTTTAGTATGTTAGACCTCGCACTTAGTGACCACCTCCTTACAAGCAGCTTCAGTGAATCCAAATGAATGAGGCTATCTACGGTGTTAGGCTGAGATTTAAGACAGATGATAAATTTTCTTTTGTGTTTAGGACACAATACAAAAATGTCATTGAGGTGTTGCAGCAGGTCCAAAGAAGGGCAAAGCTAGTGAAGTGTTTGGAAAACATCCCCTATGAAGAGGGACTGAGGGTGTTGGGGCTGTTTAGTCTGGGGAGAAGGAGGCTGATGGGAGACCTTATCCCTCTTTAAAAATGACTGAAAAGAGGTTGCAATGAGACTGGGGCTGGTCTCTTCTCACTGGTGAGAGATGACAAGGGGAAATGGCCTCAAGTTGCATCAGGGGAGCTTTAGGTTGGATATTAGGAAAAAATTCTTTACAGAAAGGGTTGTTAAGTGCTGGAACAGGCTACACAGGGAGGTGGATGAGTCTCCATCCCTGAATGCATTTAAAAATCACGGGGATGTGGTGCTTGCGGACATGATTTAGTGGTGGGTCGTCAGGAATAGGGCAATAGGGGTAAGACAAGGTTGGATGAACTCAATGATCTTGAAGGCCTTTTCCAGCCTGAGCAATTCTACAGTTCTACTTATTTTTAAAAGCTAGATGAATGTGAATGAGTATTAGATAGAGATAACACATGGAACCCTATATAACAGGAAGTAGACATACCAAGATTTACTGCTCAGAAAGAGCTTAATCCAAAAGCATCCATTAAGCACCAAAATGAAAAAGAAAAACAATTCATGTAATATCAATATCAGCTAAGGCAAAAATTTGAAACCTAAAAATTAAGAAACATCAGTTATCTCAATATATTAGGTACTACAACACAATGATAGCTACCAGCCCTATGACTGAAATGTACCAGTGAGGTATCTCACAGCTGGAATTACAACTGTATATTTTTCTCTGCTGTCATTTTGAATATGGATTCTTAGTACTGAACTTAAGTTTGAGCAACGTTATCAAAACTTTCAGTCCTTCCTCCTATTTTTCCTTCTGTTCTCTAAGTCACCCTACCAGATTGTAAACAAATTATAGTAAGAGTGTGCATAATCAACTAATTCAACGCAGTTGCAGAACAGAGTAAGCAACATGAAGTTTCTTTCCCAGTGGCATTGTACTGATGGCTTTCATTTTGATTCAGTATTCATTTTTCACAACACCCACACCCATGATGTAATGGTAGGTTAACTACCTGTTCTTTTTAAATGGAGCACTTAGTCACACACTACACCAGTGTTTTCACACTTAATACGTAACAGAAAGACAGAGGTTTCAATCAAGGCTTTTAATCAAATCTCAAAACAAGAGAGAATAATTTATATGTAGCGGAGCTTATTCAGGTTATTCCTCTCAGTGTTCGCATATATATTTCCCCTTACAAATTAATTGCATGATCACCTTCTTTTCTTCTTTTGGTAAACTGAAGTCAGCAGCTTAAAAGTATACTTTTGTATTCCTTGTGCCAGTCTTATAAACCAGTGCTACCTTTGATAGTGTCAAGCTACAAAGTTTCTTCTCTATACTCATACACATCCTGCAAAGCTCAACATGTCCAGTATAAAGAATGACAAATCACTTTCTGAATCTTGGTTAAAATGGGGAATTTCTACCCTAAATAGCTACACATCAAGAATATCCCTTATTTTCAGCATCTAGATATATTCAAGCAAAATAAGCCAGATGACTTGCTTGTCCCATTTCTCTCCACGTATAATAACTCTTTATTAGAGAAATTTTTAAAAAGTATGTTGTAGGGAAGAGGCAGTAGAAACCACTGACCACCTTTCATGTCCAAGAGTAATCATCTTATGTACAACAGGAAGAAGCTGCAGATTTGTGGAAAAGGAGCAAATAAGTTCTTATGTGCTAATTACAACAAATTTGAACAGGTATGAGTGCATGGTCATCACAAATAGTACTGATTATGAGTTATAATCATGGTGGCCTAATTTAAGAGGGCTTAAATTCTACTGTTCTGAACCACAAAATTCTTTAAAAGGAAACTAGTGAACTATACTGTTTTGTGGAAGAAAAGGAATATATGAAATTAAAATCTTCTCCTCTAAAAAGTTGCTTTTTTCATTCATGTTCAACAGTTTTAAGACTTTCATAATAATTGTCACTTCAAAAAAGTAGACTGACAAAATACAGCCTGCTATATTGCTGAATAAATTAACTCCAATGTTTTCAATTTTATAACAAGTGAAATAAATAAGTTAAATTACTTTTACTTATGCTTAACAACAGAGAACACAGGTTTTAGAAAAAAAAATTATTCTTTTTTGATTGTTTCCCAAAACACCAGTTTTATCCATCCTTTAACTCCCTAGCTCTACTTATGCTTTGCAATGCCTTCAAAGAATGATATTAGCTTTATTTATTCCATTAATACATTCATTACTTTCATCACTGAGCATAACAATGGCTTAATAGATAAAACCTTTCTTCCATATTTCGGTTCACACCGAAAGCTGTCTTTAACATTCTTTTCAACAGTACCTTTATTAAATGATAAATGAGAGATTCAGGTATTATGGAGTTGAACAAAACCTTTTATACTACTGCTTAATTTTTTAAACAAAATCCCACAGTTCTAAATGTGCTGAAAACTAAGGTTTTAATGCTTAAAATACACTAGATATATAGCTTTCCTTCTCCTTTTCAAACTAACTGCAGAGGTCTAGAAACAAATTGTAAAAGCCATGTCTAAATCATCATGCAGAGACATCTACAGTAGTAAGAATTTCCCTACTGCAGTGTTTCGCCAAGCAGAAGAATATTCTATTCAGACAGAATTTTGGCTAGTCAATTCCTTTTTTCTTCTTCTGGTCACTAGAGAGATTTAACTCAACCCAGCATGCTCAACAAACTGCAGAAGCGTAATCACATACTATATCGCATGAATGTTTAATTCCAGAAGCATTCATTCTCCCATGCACATTACACAATACAACCTTGAAAGCATGCATGCACTTCAACTTGAAAAAAAAAAATTAAAACATTATTTACAAAGTATTCTTCCTTCTTTTCAGTAAATGCATTCCTTCACTGATACATCTTAAGCATTCCAGTTTTATTTATGAATGTAAAGGTATGTTCTTTAAATAATGAGTAGTCACCATTTCAGGTAGGTATGATCAAAAGAGGCTCTCAAGAATTACTGTTTCAGAAATTCAGACAGTTTATCTGATTTTGCCTTTCATATTTGTTTTCTTCCCAAACACCCTCTTATGTCTTCTTTTTGTTAACTCCCCTGGTGAAAACATTTGAACTAATCTCTCAGATCCAACCTATTATCCCATCATTCTGTGTTACTTTGAAAGCATGCTTCTTGCTATTCATGGGACAGCTTGAACCCTTAACGAATAGACATGCGTATAGCTGGCATGAAACACAATGGAATAGTTTAGTATTCAGACAGGCTACCATGAATTCCACAGCACCTGGAACTTTAAAATATAAGGAAAATCAAGTGCACATCAGATCAGCCTTTTCAGCCGAATCAAATACTAGTAGATTGTAGCGCTAACAACTCTTACTATCATAAACTAGAAGATATTTTCTAATTATATTGATTGAGACAGCACTGTACATTAGTCACAATTAACAATGACCAAGCACACTGCAATGGCATTGATTGGCTGGAGTGCTGTACGTTGACACTCGTTTTATCTGGCAACCAGTGACACTGACTGTAATACTTCAGAGTCCTCATGAGTGCAAAATGTATTGTTTGCTCAGGTAGCACGCCCATCACTGCCCAGCCATCAGCAGCAGACTGCGTGTTTCTGCCATGGGAAATCATTCAGGCAAAGCACACGTGTTGTCTGACTGAGCGAGCAGAGTGTACTGTGCCTCCGTGGCAACACCAATTGGTAAATCAGGAGGATTCTGATCAGGGACAATTAGAATCAGGCTGAAAGCTCATTTCAGATTTTCCTGCAGTATAGTATTGTTACGAAGAATCAACTGCCCAAATGCTGGCTGTAATTTTTAACATTGCCTTCTGATGGCCTTCCCAATTTGCCTCTCCAGGAAAGTTTTCTACATACTTCAGGAACTCCGACCTTGATTTCTGCCAAAACCAGCATCATTTAGTCACATCTCAAATTTCTATTATGTGAGGTAGAATTTTGTGAGCCATCACTTTCTTATTTCTGTGCTCACCATATTGAATTTGTTGGGTTTTTTTCTCTTTGACACCACCATCTGAAAATGCTTGAAACTTGAAATACATCTTCAAGCAGACATTTTAATAATGGGACTCTGTTCTGGTCTAACACCTTTTAGGAGAAAATTTCACTATAAAACATTTTCAGAAAAGCTAATTTTCTCCTGCTAAAATTGTGGAAAGAAAAATAGAGCTAAATAACCCAAAAATTGGATGAATTTGCTTGAAAAATAACAATATTTCATTCCTTAAGTATTTCAGAACTACTCCTACTATAGTTTACAAACCATGCATCCAAACCTATAGAGGCTTACGATGATCTCTAGCATACAGTCATGGGTGAAACCTGTCACTTTCTTGGGAAAGCTGATTTTTTTTTTTTTCATTATTTAGGCCACTTATTTAAGCAACTAACTTTTATATGATTCATGCATAATCATGTCTTTGCACAAATCATGACTAATCACTGGGAATGTAAAATTAGAGTACTATAACCAACAAAAGAATAATGTTTGAGAAATCACATGGGCAATCAGGATCACATCAATTTTGATAGTTCCAAATTTATCCATATTTGGGCCCAGTATTTTATCTTGTATGTGCTACATTATTTCCAAAACCATAAAAAAAACCTTTGAAATAAATTTAGGATTTAAATTTGCATACAAGTGTAACAAATATTCCTGTGATTACTGCAAATTAAAATACTGGTTCTACTAAATAATAAGAAGTGAATTTATGATATGGGTTTTAATCAGGCATTTATTTCTTTCAAATTAATATTAAAAAATTACAGGTTTCATGTTTAGCCACCATACACTAAAAAGAAAAATAGTATGAGGAAGAAAGAAAACTATTTTTGCTCTTCTTTTTCATCTACTGAACTCTGTCCTGCTTAGGGTGAGCTTTTTCTGTTAATATAACGGTAAACAGTATCTAAAATATAAAAGCATCCTTGTACATTATGGACACCAGCTTGCCATCTTAATCATATTTCGTAAGAAAACTCATCAAGCAAAGCAACGAGTCATTCATCTTGCCAATCACAGTGTCACTTCTGAACAAATCAGACTTAGTTTTCATCATGCTGTTTCCACTATGTTTTCCTCAAGGCTAAGAAGTTATTAAATTGTATTGACATTTTAATCCACACTCCAACTAAAGAACAACTAAAACAGTTCAACTGCAAGTGTTACAGCTTCAAAATGTGCGGAAATTGAATATTCAAGTCTTTAAATTGGTATATGGGATGATACATTGTTGAATGTATTTTATGGTTTTATCTCAATTTATGAAAGTATAATCTTAACACTTAAGTGCTACAGCAGCTATAGATGTAGTGTGCAAGCCACTCAAATACCTCTTCCAGGACAGAGGTCCTAGTGCTTAAAAAAAGTCTATCTTGATTTAAAAAAAAAAAAAAAAAAAAAGTATTAAACAATAATTCTTGTCTGAATTTAATTTTAATTCTTGTACTAAATTATATTTCATGGGAAGATTTCTTCTTAACTAAAACTCACATGGCTTTATGGAGGATAATCTTGTCAGAAGTTTTATGATATCTGCAGTAATGGAATTACAGAAAAAATCTCTCTCTGGTCTACAGATGATAAAATGTTAGCTCAGTAAGTTTTATTTCCTAGCCACATTTAATATTTTTGACTGTGGACTCTTTACAATGACAGATATTTCACTTTATTAGTACACTTTGAATAGTAAGCAAGCAAATTAATTATTTAAACTTGACAGCAAAACAATAATGAATTTGTTTTTCATCTTTGAAGCTTTCAAACGTTACGTAGAAGCACCAACAGATTTAGGTTACCTCATTACTTCAAATTGTATTCCTGGGAACAAATCTGCCTTTAGAAAAGGATTACATTTACATTTAAAATAATATAATTCAGCAAGATCTGTTACATTTCTCTCTTTATGGAACCGCATATTATTGAATTAATTGTGTTATACACTAGTATATGTAAAACATCAGTTTTACTGCTCTTCTAAAATGCTACTCCTATTTTCAGGACAGCTACTATTTTCCCAAAGTGAATCTGAAGTATTTGTATAAAAGCTTTTACTTAACTATACAGGCAGCAACACTAAAGAGTTTAAATACCTTAACGGACAATAAAAGTTGATTCTAGCCTTCTGCCTAGAACCAATTATTGTACAATAACAGTTTCAAATGCACTATAAAAATCCTTCTTTCAAATACAGAAGAGTTGATGCTTCTATTCCATTTCATGGAATAAATTAAACCAAAAGAGGAAGTATTATGGGCATTCTTCACAGGAGTTTCTGTCTGCAGAAACTCTCTGGCACAGAGAGTTCAGAGAATGAAGAAATTCACACTAAGGGAACAGAAGAGGAAAGGATTCCCACCACCCTCTTATTGGTTCAGCCAGGTCAAGTAACCAAGATATCCACTTGGAATCCAATGAACTTAAGGTGAACTTCTGACTAAAGACAAAAGCCCTAGGAATCTCTCAAATCTAATACTCAGGCTTTAAAGGGTTTCAGCAGTAAGCACAGTCTCCAGACCAAATAAAGCATTGGGAAAAGGCATTAAAATCTCTTCTATAGGGTTTACATAACATTTAAATGCAGTAGAGTTTTTGCACAGAAACATTTCAGTTTAGGCAGCCCTATAGTCTCTGGAGCCACTGACACTGCATGCTATGTTTAGATGTCACTGTGTACATATGTGGTCATTTTGCCTGTTTTTCTTAAGCAGGCCTTGCAGGGTTCATCATGAGTGAACAAGTTCCTCCCAGTTTACACTTTTACACCTAAAAAACCAAACAAACATCAAAAAAACACAAACATCATCAGGTTTTTAATGTACTTTATTAAATCCATCATTAAGATTATCTAATAAAATAAAACATTATCTATTATATTCTTCTAGAAGACATTAACAAATACATTTTTACTAAACATGGTGAAGCTTCACTTTCAACATAGGAGTGATGCTTTTTTATTTGCAAGATCTCTACAGCTAAAGAATAAAGTAGAAAGAATGGCTGTTATGGTTCAAACCAAAGATTTGTAGATAGCCAAATATCCTGTCTCTGGAGGTGAAGCTTAAGGAAAAAAGGACAACACAGGTTGATATAATTCAGGTTTTATCCTCCCTAGCTTTTAGCAGTCAGCAGTTTAAAAGCTATTCTAGAAATGTAACTTGTACTACCAAATTCCTGAGCTGTTGTATGTATTGTTTAGCATAATACTGAGATGTGGGAAAAGATTTAAATTCAGAATTAGGAATATTTTGTTTGGCTTTATGGCATAAAATTGGCGTCCTCTTTGAGTCAACTATTGACAATATGTAAAAGGAAATTTACAAATCAGTGAATAGGGCATTTAAGGGAGTAGGCAGGATGAAACGTTGCTAAAAAAATTGTTGGCAGAACAGGCTTTGGAAAAGCATCCTGCATGCATACATTTTTTAAACTTTAAATGCTCAAACAGTATCCAAGAGAACAATTTCTATCAAAATGTAGACACCAAAGTTCCTTCTTTTAGCTTTCGCTTTATTATTTCTGCATTTCATCCATATTGCACAGTCCAGTTATGTAGTTAGCCCTTTGTAAGACACTGGCTATGACATAATCTCAGGTGTAATACAGACATAATCATTAACATTTCTATCTGTCCTGAATAACATTACTGATCAGCAGTAATGGGCCTGTAGCTTTAGTACTTTAAGCCTGTTAGCTTTTAGTACTTTTCAGGGCCTGTAGCCAAATAGGAAAAATTAATGGGAAGGCAGGCAGACAGATTATAAGAGTAGGTCTCATATGTGCAGTGTTTTATGCTAAAACTTGAACACGTAATTATTTTGGAAGCCCATATTTATATTTTTCTTCAGATTTATATGGCAGCCTGCCCTTGGGAAGTTGCTACTGTTGTCAGAATAAGATGGCAAACCCAGCACTATTACAGCAGCAACCAACAATTATTTCTAACAGCAACGTTATATAAAATGTATCTTGCTTATACACAAGGCTTGAGAACTATCACCACTACAGTTGACTGTCATTGTGTTTTCAAGGGGTGGTTCTACAATATTTTAAGAGGGACAGCACCCTCAATCAGTAATAGAAAGTTTTATGTGTGGGGTTTTTTTGAATCCAAACTCTACCAAGGAGTATGTTTTTTTAACTGTCCCTCCACTACACTCATACTCTTATTTTCATAAACTGTGGCTGCCAGATATTATCATAGAATCATAGAATTGGCTGGGTTGGAAGGGATCTCAGAGATCATCAAGTCCAACCCTTGACCCACTACCTCTGTAGTTACTAGACCATGGCACTGAGTGCCACATCCAGTCTCTTTTTAAATATCTCCAGGGATGGAGAATCCACTACTTC
Organism: Florisuga fusca; assembly: GCA_038090715.1. Lineage (NCBI taxonomy): Eukaryota > Metazoa > Chordata > Aves > Apodiformes > Trochilidae > Florisuga > Florisuga fusca. The sequence goes on along the minus strand of JAAWXA010000338.1, from coordinate 361 downwards.
CCAGGGCAGCCCATTCCAATGTCTGATGACCCTCTCCATAAAGAAATTCTTTCTAATATCCAACCTAAACTTCCCCTGGCACAACTTAAGACCGTGCCCTCTTGTCTTGTTGATAGTTGCCTGGGAAAACAGACCAACCGCCCCCTGGCTACACCCTCCTTTCAGGTAGTTGTAGAGAGTGATGAGGTCTCCCCTGAGCCTCCTCGTCTCCAGGCTGAACAGCCCCAGCTCCCTCAGCCTCTCCTAATAGGATCTGTGCTCAAGTCCCTTCACCAGCCTGGTTGCCCTCCTTTGGACCTGCTCCAGCACCTCAATCTCCTTCCTGAACTGAGGGGCCCAGAACTGGACACAGTACTCGAGG
>JAAWXA010000337.1:10942-33385 GCA_038090715.1 Florisuga fusca | reverse complement strand
TCCCCTCCATCTTACAGCCCTTGAAGCTCTCTCTGCCTTGCTCATCTCCCCGAGATACCCTGGCAGTGCCCTCAGCGCTGCTGCGCTCTGCAGAGGAGCTGCTCCTGCCCAGAGCTCTCTCTCTGCAGCACTGCCCACTTGCCAGCAGCTCCCTCCATCCCAGGAGCCCAGCTCACGTGTCAGGAGCCCTCTGCGGGGTTGATGCTGAGCCCATGACAATTGCTCAAGAGGCAAGGAGAGGAAGCTGCAGAAGCTTCTTTCTCCACAAGTCCAAGGCAGAGTCCAAGTCCAAAGTTTCTTGTTGTCTGCCTGGGTCCCCCTGAGGGGAGGGGAGGCGGGGATAGGCCTGAGAAAGAGTCCCCAGGGTGTGGGGGGAGCAGGAAGCAGGAGGAAGAGATGGCAGGTGGGGAAAAGGAAGGTGCAGGTGGCTCTGGTGCTGAGGAAGACTGGCTGTGTGTCAGGACTGCAAAGGGCCCAGCCCTGAGCCCATTCCCCAAAGGTGCCAGCCCTGAGCCCCAGCCCCTGGGAAGGCAGATCCCGTCCCTCCCTCAGCCCTCAGGGCTCTCCTGGCAGCACTGCCATCTGGAGATGGGCAATGCCAAGGGCAGGACTATGGCACTATGGCACCTCCCAGGCTCCTGTACATGGACAAGGAAGCCCTGAGCCCCAATGCTGGAAGCTCTCCTTGTCTCCCTCCCCATGGCCATCAGGGACAGAGACAAGAGCCAGCAGCAAAGAAGTCATGGAGAGCTTGGCTCTGCCAAGTGTGCCTCCAGCTTTTCCACAGATTTTCCAAGCCTCTCTCATCTCCACCACAGTCTGTCCTACGGTGTCCCATCCCCTGTGTCTCTTGCCCTGCAGGCTCTGCTCCTTCACCCGCCTGCCCCACCTTGCTGTCCCCTTCCTCTCCTGACATCTCTGTGTCCTCCCTGCCTCTGCCTCGGCACACAGAGCCTTGGGCTGATCCAGGCTCCTTCTGGGGGGATGTGGTCTTCCCCAGCATGGCCCTTGCAGTGACATTTCTTTCTTCTGCTCTCCACTCCAGGCATCCCCTGCTCCACTTTGGGCCATTCTTTCTTGCCCAAGCTGTTTCCCACTGTGAAGAAAAGCTCCAGTGTGCTCAAACCCACCCTTCAGGCACTCCCAGGATACTCCTCTCCTTTCCACAGCCTCCACAGCACTTTGACTGTGCCCATCAGTCTCTTTACACCACCCATGGTCTTGGGCCCTCCAAACCCCATCTTGGGAAACCTCTTGGCCTTCTCCATAGGAACTGAGTTGGCCCAAGTTCTTTTAATCATCAAAACATGGAATAATTTGCATTGGAAGGGACCTCTAAAAGTCATTCAGTCCAAACCCACTCCAGCAAGCAGGCACAGCTTCAACTAGATCAGGTTTATAAGATCCTCTTCAACCCTTACCATGAATATCTCCAGGGATGAGGCCTCAACCACCTCCATGGGCAACCTGTTTCATTTTTTCCAGTACCCTCATGGTAAAGAACTTTTTCCTAGCATCCAATCCAAACAAACTCATTTCTAACTTAAACACTTTGCTCCTCATCCTATCAGTCCAGGCCCTTGGAAACAGTCCCTCCTAAGGCTTCCACTAGGTTCTCTACAGGTTCTGGAAAGTCCACTGTGATACAGTCAATACCACACAGGAGGATGAAAGAGGCTGAGTAGGAAACTTGTGTGGAAACTGAGGGGATTCCACATCTTTGCGATGGTAGATGTAGCTCTCAGTACTGAGAAGTCTGCCTTAGAGAATATTCAGTACTCTGAGTGTGCAAACACAAAAATAGTTCTCAGAAGTAGCCAACATTTCCTAAGGAGAAATCTTGCTTGTCTAACCGGATATCCTTCTACAAAGGGATGAGCAAATGGAGCAGATGAAGGGAGAGCAGTGGATGTCATATACCTTGACTTCAGAAAAGCTTTAGACACTGTCTCCCGTAACATCCTCATAAAAAAAGTCAAGAAATGTGGGATAGATGATTGGACTGTGAGGCGGATTGGTAACTGGCTCAACAGCAGAGTTCAGAGGGTTGTGATGAGTGCCAGAGTCAAGTTGGAGGCCTGTGGCCAGTGGTGTTCCCAAGGGATCAATACTGGGTCCACTTCTGTTCTGTCTCTTCATCAGTAACCTGGATGAGGGGATGGAGCGTACCCTCAGCAAGTTCCTGATGATAAGAAGCTGGGAGAGGTGACTTGATCCAAAAATGCTGACTCTCTTAATAGTCCCCCTGTGTGGTGGGACAAAAGGGACTCTCAGCCCCTTTGTGGATCAAGCCATGCTGGGGAAGCCCTTGAGCAACCTCTTCTGCTTCATCCTGCCATGAGCAGGACACTCAGACAAGGAGATGCTCAGGGGACTCTTCAAGCATGAGGTATTCTGTGATTCAGAATGATCTGGAGGGTCATGGGAATGATCTGTAGGATCATGCAGCAGGAGGAGCACAGGAAGCTCATCCTTGAGTAATCAAGGAGAGGGTGCTGCTGACTGAGGCTGATGGGGTGCATGGAATTATAAAGTGAGTTCCATGGGGATGGGGACAGGGTTGGCTTCAGATGAGTGGGATCATGGAATCATGGAATGGGTTGGAACTAGGTGATCTTTAAGCCTTCCAACCCAAGCCATTCCATGATTCCATTGTTCTGTGACACAGTCCCAGCCAGTTCCAGGCCTGGGAGTCTCCACAGCCACCACCAAGGCTTTGTGGTGCAGGGTCTGGTTCACGGACAACATTGGCATGGGGATCTTCATGGAGACCCTGCAGGTATATAAGGGCCATGGAGACGTGGGGTGCCAATATCTGGGAGAGCAACTCCCTCAGGAGTCAGCAGCTGCCCTGGGTGGCCATGGAATGTCTGTGGCAGCAAATGCCCAAGATGCCCATGGAGAAGGAGGTGGAAGCCTGCTCCCAGCCCTCACCAAGACACCAAGGTCCTCTAAGACAGGGTGATCCACTTCTTGGATGAAGGAGAAGCTGTAGATGTAGAAGTCTACCTTGACTTCAGTAAAGCATTTAACTCAGTTTCCCAGAGCATTCTTCTGGAGAAGATGGCTGCTCATGGCTTAGATGGGCACGTGCTTTGCTGGGTTCAAAACTGATTGGAGCTGTGCTCAATGGAATGGAGCAATAGAATGGGCTGCCCGGTGAGGTGGTGGATTCTCCATCCCTGGAGACATTTAAAAAGAGACTGGATGTGGCACTCAGTGCCATGGTCCAGCAACCGCAGCGGTGGGTCACGGGTTGGACTTGATGATCTCTGAGGTCCCTTCCAACCGGGCTAATTCTATGATTCTATGATTCCATGGAGTTAAATCCAGCTGGTAGGGGGTCGGGAGTGGTGTCCCCCAGGGCTCAGTGCTGGGGCTGCTCCTGTTGAACATCTTTATCAACGACCTAGATGAGAGGATAGAGTGCACCCTGAGTAAATCTGCAGGTGACACTAAGCTGGAAGTGGAAGTGTGGATCTGCCTGAGGATAGGGAGTCTCTGCAGAGGGATCTGGACAGGCTTGGTGGATGGGCCAAGGCCAAGTGCATGAGTTTCATTAAGGTCAAACGTCAGGTCCTGCACTTGGGCCACACCAACCCCCAGCAGCACTACAGGCTTGGGGAGGAGTGGCTGGAGAGCTGCCCAGCAGAGAGGGACCTGGGGGTGCTGATTGACAGCTGGATAAACATGAGCCAGCTGTGTGCCCAGGTGGCCAAGAAGGCCACCACCATCCTGGCCTGATTCAGGACCAGTGTGACCAGCAGGGCCAGGGAGGTGATCTTACCCTTGTCCTCAGCCTTGGTGATTCTGCATCTTGAGCACTGGGTGCAGTTTTGGGCCCCACAGGATAGGAAGGACATGGAGGTGCTGGAGAGGGTGCAGAGAAGGGCTGCCAAGCTGATCAGGGGTCTGGAGAACAGGACTTATGAGGAGAGGCTGAGGGAACTGGAGCTGTTCAGCTTAAAGAAGAAGAGGAGGCTGAGGGGAGACCTCATTGCTTTCTACAATTACCTCAAAGGAGGTGGTAGTGAGACAGACACTGTCCTCTTCTCCCGTGTGACCAGTGATGGGACAAGAGGAAATGGGTTAAAGCTCCACCAGGGGAGGTTAAGGTTAGATAAGAGGAAAAACTTGTTCAGAGAAATAGTGGTTCATCATTGGAACAGGCTGCCCAGGGAGGTGGTGGGTGCCCCATCCCTGGAGGTGTTCAAAAGACAGGTAGATGAAGAGCTACAGTGGGTGGTTTTGTGGTTTAGGGGTTGTAGGGTGGACAGCTGGACTCGGTGATCTTAGAGGTCTTTTCCAACTTGGATGATTCTATGTTTCTGTGATTCTAGGGATGGAGATCTCTATTATTTCATCATCACTGTACCCAAGATGGCCTCCAAATATCACATCAACCACAAGTGTTCCTCTCTTTGGAAACAGCAGGTTCATTGCCATGTCTTCTCTGGTTGGTTGCCTCACAAGCTGTGTCAGAAAGGTCTCTTCCACACACTCCGGGAACCTCCAGGACTGTTCCATGTCTGCTGTGCTCTATCTCCAGCACACATCTGGGAAAGTAAAGTAAGAACAAGGTCACAGCTATTGTAATTATACTTCATCTGCCTTTTCATCCTTGATGGGTCCTCTAGAGCCATGTTGGTTCCTACTAATAGGACCGTACATGTTTTGACATCCCAAATATAGAAGAAATTTTTAAAAATCAACTACTGTAATTAGCAATAGGGAGAATGACAAGATCAGGAATTATGACCCCTCCATAAAAGATAAAAAGGGAAAAGTGTAATTATAAATAATGTCCAGGAGATGACATCCAAGGAATAGGGATTTCTCCTGCATTGGTTTTTCATAAGAAAAACTGTGAGAACTGTAGTTACTAACAGTCAGCACATGAACTAGGGAGGAGATGTTCATGCTGGCTGCAGGTACCAGGTCATTGTCACCATCAGTACCACAAAGCACAGTCCAATGATGCCTTTGAACAGCTCCAGTGCTGACAGCCAGCAAAACAAGGAGAGAGGAAGGTGTGACATCCCACAGCTCTAAGAGCAGCTCTGATATCAAACCAACTAACAGTCGCTGTCGCCAGCGACTCTTAAACCCATACAGGGAATAATTATACGTACTTTTTTAAAACTTTCTCTGATCAGATCTGTTGTTATCTCAGCCCTTAGTGCCCCATGCTGGGACCAAATAAAGACTTGCGGATGAACACCAGCCAGGCTTTGGGAACCACACAGCTTTGCACTTACATACCAACCAACGGTGGGATGGAAGAAAATATAAGAATATTTATGGATGGAGCTAAAAATATTTTAATTATTGAAGAAAGATACAATTAAATATATATATTTTCAGTAATTCTAATGCTAGTTCTAATAATTTTATGAATAAAATGGAATAATATGGAAACTTTTTTTCTTTAATGTTCTCTGCTTTCAAAGAGGGAAACTCCTGCAGTGCCTGGGTGCAGCAGTTCTCTAAGGGAGATGGGTGGGGAGCTGGTGCAAAGGAGCTGTAACATCCAGCTGCAGCCTGCAGGGGAGAAGTCTGATGGGAAGAAAAGACACAACACGATAAGGGCAGAAAAGGGACAATTTGCCACCGCCACCTTGCCACTGCCACCTTGTCACCACGACTTGTCACCTCTGTCTGGCAGCTGGCACTTGTTCAGCACCTCCACGTGGCACTGTGCCACTGCTCTGCCACCCTCGTGTTACCCCCAGAGCAGTGCCTGGTGAACAGCCTGACCTTTTAATGGCCTCAGCTGGAGACTATTTTCATTCGGATTCCCTGGCCCCCACCTCCCCCTTTCCCCTCTTCACTTGCAGAGCCCCCGGGCAAACCCAGCGCGGTGGGGCCAGGGCCGGTGGGAGGCACGGAGGGCACGGCAGGCACCCGTGAGCCAGTGGGAGTGGTTGTCCCCCCTTTTTGTGTTGAATTTTCTTCCGAACAGAGGACATTCTGTGCGTGCTGGGTGATACCAAGAAAGACCATTCCCTTTCTCAGGGGGAAATGCAAAGTGCACTCAGGACTCACCGCAGAGACCTTGATGATGCTGGTGGCATTTGGCAAATTGTCCCAAACCCTTCCCAGGGAGCCAATGAGAGCAATGTTGTGTTTGGGGTGGTGAGGAGCAATGTTGTCCATGGAGTGTTGGATCTCAAAGGCTTTTCCTCACTATCCAGGCCTCTTTGAGAGACACTCTGCACCAATACTAGTTGAATATGAATTCCAAACTGAAAATCAAAAAAATATAACTTTCCAATAATTTATATTTGATGCTCTTTTTAATCTCCCTCCACAATGGAACCTCTCCAATTAGCTGTGCAAGTCTAGAACACTAAAAACACCACATGAGGGTGACTCATGGCTGCTCACTACTGTAATGGGCCCCATGGTGCTAATGGGACTGAGTCCATGATCCTCAGGTACTGGCAGGAGACTGAAAAAAGACTTTTTTAGAAGTTAAAGCCAAAGCAAAAATCCAAATAATCTTGAAGTATTGATTGGCCCCGTTGGGTCGCATTATTGACAAAGCCTCCCCAGAGACTTGTTAGAGAAGGTCACTGGAGGACATGATTGCAGGGAGGCAAAGGTTCTGTAAAGGTGGCTCTGAAGCCACAGAGATTTATTTATTTATTTATTTGTGTATTTATTTATTTATTTATTTGTATTATGGATCAGTCAGGCCTAACTCTGAACACCAGGCAATGGGAAGGCAGAGCCCATTCCTCACATGTGGGTCAGGATTCTTCTGGGGGCCATGGGGCATGATGATGAGCAAGAAAAACTGCACAGGAAAAATGCACAACACCTCCCAACTACACCAAGAAGGGGCGAGGAGCAAACCAAGTGGAGAACCTCAACATAAACTTCTGCCTCGTGGTTCTCACAGATTTACCATTTCTAAAGTCACCTTTCCAGACACAGACTGTCCAGACAAAGGCCATTCCCATTCCTCTCCAATTGTCCCCTTCTCGTACTCTTTGTTCACTCAGATGCCTCTCCCCTGGGTGCTGCTTTGAGCAGCAGTTTCTTCAAAGCTCGACAGTCTTTCAGCAGCCTGATTATCTCTTTAGCCACCTCTCTCATGATGATCACATCTGTCTTCTCCAATCTGTTTCTCTAAACAATTTCTCATCAGATTCTTCTTCACTTTCTCTGATTGACTTTTCTTGGCTAGCACAAAGGAAAAATCCTGCTGTGCCCGTGCGCAGTCAGTTCACTAAGGAGAGCAGGTGGGAGGTGGTGCAGTGGAGCTGTAACCTCCAGCTGCAGAGAGGAGAGGAGAAGTCTGATGCAAGGACCAGGAATGGAAGTCCCAGGTGGGACGTGAAAGGAATGGTGGGGCTGGGGAGGGGAGAATTGTAATTGCCCTCACATTGTCAGCCCTCAGGGAACTTCTATCACCTCTTCTCTAAAATGAAAATCATGACATAATCTGTTAAAATATACTTAAAAAACTCCCACAAACAGTTATCATTAATCACAGTCTGAAATATTCATCTTTAACTGAAGTGGGAAAACCTCTCCAATCAGCTGTACATGTTTGGAAGTTGTGAAGAATATCCCATGGAGACCCACGGCCCTTTAGTGCTCTCTGTATTTCAATGAGCCTCAGGGTGTTCTTGGTGCTGAGTCCATGATCCTCACTCAGGTGCTGAGAGATAAAGAAACAAACTGCTCCAGAAGTCAGAATGGAACCTGAAAGTACCTTGAAGCATTGATTGGCCCCACTGAGGACCATTGCTGCCAGAGCCTCCCCATGGCCTTGTTAGAGCAGATCACTGGAAGCCATGATTGCAGGGAGGCAAAGATTCTGTAAAGGTGGCTCTGAAGCCAAGGATTTTGCATTATTTATTTATTAATGAAGCAGTGAGGACACTCTATGAACGCAGGCGACAGGAACGCAGAGCCCATCCCCCGCTTCTGGGTCAGGACTCTTCCTGGGGACAGTGGAGTATGAAAATGAGTAATAAAAAAACTTCTGACACATCCTGACCTCCCCAGGAAGGGGAAAGAAAGTCCAGAGAATCAAGACAAAATTACTCCTGGTAGACTTTTGTGGTGGAGGCAGCTGCCATGTCTGAGGTGACAAAGCCCTTGATCCTGTTGGGCCTTTCAGCCTTCCAGAGCCTTTGGCCACCTCTCCTGCAGGCTGCCCTACACTGTCCATGCCTGCAGCTCCTTCTTTAAACTGCTTTAAAAAGGCTTTAACGTGAAGGACAAGGAGGGAGGAATCCAAGATAGCAATGATCACCCCACCATCACCACTACAACTGATGTGGGATTAAACCAGGCATGCAGACCCCAGGAGTCCCCCCTGGACTTTCCCAGGGCTGCCCTGAGGCCTTGGTGGTGACGTCGGAGTTATTAGGGGTAAAGGGGGAGGAACATGGCACCATTTTTATATATATATGCATAAATTTAGTAATTTTTCCTTTTTATCGTTATTGTTTCATTAAAGCTGTGTAGTTTAGTTCCCAACCCATAAGTCTCTCTCCCTTATTCTCTCTCCTTTCTGTATCAGGGTGGGGAGGGGGATTACTAGAGAGCTTCTGTCACTCAGTTAATTGCCGGCCCAGCGTTAAACCCTGAAGGATTTATTGGCGCCCAATGTGAGGCTTAGGCTAATTATCTCAAGCCCTGTTGAAATTTCAACTCATTTATATGAATAATTTGAATTTTGACTTCACTGGGAGGATACCCAGATGGCTCTGCTGAGTGTGAATCAAACAATTTTCTTTGGAAATTTCACAGGGTTAGAAATTAAACCAATCATGCTGTACCTTTGGTACTCAGGGTATGTGATCTGTGGCTTTTTAGCTGGGATTAGTGTTGCTCTGTGGTTCATTCTTGGTAAGAGCAAGAATACACATAGGAAATATCCCTATAAAGTGAAAATAGACTGCTCACAGGTCAAAGCACCCACACTTGGAAAACCTATCAGGGATCTGAAAGAATTGGCTGTACGAGATGTGATCTATACCAATGATGAGACTGTAGATCCTCATCACATGCCATGCCCTAAGCCTATGAGGCTAAGGTTTGTGCATACTGCACCATCCCCATTTAACCATACACTATCAGTCATGTTATGGGTTCCTGGAGAAATGGAACAGGCTGTGGGTGATGTGATTAAAACAGCATGAGAATATGAAGGTGCTGTCAGGGCCCCTCATCGGGCCTGGGTCTCATCTGGAAAGGGAACAGCTGAGAAACTGCACCTACCCCATCACAAAGCCCTGGTGGTGCTTTCAAGAGCCCAGGCCTGGAACTGTCTGGGACCATGTCACAGAATCCTAGAATCATGGAATGTATTGGGTTAGAAGGGTTAAGAAGTCATCTTGTTCCAAAACCCTACATGCATGGGAAGGGACACCTGCAACCCAACTGAAGCCAACCCTGTCCCTGTCCCCATGGAACTCACTAGACATCTAGACACAGTGAGAAAAAAGCCATCTCATGTTCCTGATCCTTTCCCCAGCCATGCTCACGTTGCTCAAATGAGACTTTTTCAGAAATTTTACCTGTTTCAGTTAATAACTGACATCACCCTGGTGCAGAGTGCTCCACGCGTGCAGGTTCACATCTGCCCCTCTGTACTCCCCCATAGAATTCAGGGGAAAGCTGCCCTCTCCCCACAGCCTGCAGGGGAACTTCTGTTCTGGCCATTCCTTCATTCACTGACCTTGGTGTCTTGTGGAGGGCTGGCAGCAGGCTTCCACCTCCTTCTCCATGGACATCTTGGGCATTTGCTGCCACAGACATTCCATGGTCACCCAGGGCAGCTGCTGAGGGAGGTGCTCACCTGGTAATGGGCACTCCAGGTGTCCACAGCCCTTATATATCCCCATGGTCACCATGGAGACCCCATGACCATGGTGTCCAGTCAGCAGACCCCACATCACAAAGCCCTGGTGGTGGCTGTGGAGAGTCCCAGGCTTGGAACTGGCTGTGACTGTGTCACAGAGACATGGAATCATGGCACAGGTTGCGTTGGAAGGGTTAAAGATCATCTAGTTCCAACCCAAACCATTCCATGATTCCATGATCCCACTCATCTGAAGCCAACCCTGTCCCCATCCCCATGGAACTCACTTTATAATTCCATGCACCCCATCAGCCTCAGTCAGCAGCACCCTCTCCTTGATTACTCAAAGATGAGCTTCCCGTGCTCCTCCTGCTGCGTGATCCTACAGATCATTCCCATGACCCTCCAGATCATTCTGAATCACAGAATACCTCAGGCTGGAAGAGACCCCTGAGCATCTCCTTGTCTGAGTCCCTGCTCAAGGCAGGATGAACCAGATGAGGTTGCTCAAGGGCTTCCCCAGCATGGCTTGATCCACAAAGGGGCTGAGAGTGCCTTTTGTCCCACCACACAGGGGGATTATTAGGATAGTCAGCATTTTTGGATCAAGTCTTAGTCACCTCTCCCAGCTTCTTATCATCAGGAACTTGCTGAGGGTACACTCCGTCCCCTTATTCAGGTCACTGATGAGGAGACTGAACAGAAATTGACCCAGTATTGATCTTTGGGGAACACCACTGGCCACAGGCCTCCAACTTGAGTCTGGCACTCATCACAACCTTCTGAACTCTGTTACTGAGCCAGTTACACACAGCCAGGCTTCCTCAGCACCAGAGCCACCTGCACCTTCCTTTTCCCCACTGGCTATCACTGCCTCCTTCTTCCGGCTTTCCCCACACCTTGGGGACGCTTTCTCAGGCCTGTCCCCCCCTCCTCTCCCTTCAGGGGGACCCAGGCAGATGGCAAGAAACTTTCGACTTGGACTCTGCCTTGGACTTGTGGAGAAAGAAGCTACTGCAGCTTACTCTCCTTGCCTCTTGAGCAATTGTCATGGGCTCAGCATCAACCACACAGAGGGCTCATGACACTTGTGAGCTGGGCTCCTGGGATGGAGGGAGCTGCTGGCAAGTGGGCAGTGCTGCAGAGAGACAGCTCTGGGCAGGAGCAGCTCCTCTGCAGAGCGCAGCAGGGCTGAGGGCACTGCCAGGATATCTCGGGGAGATGAGCAAGGCAGAGAGAGCTTCAAGGGGGTGAAGATGGAGGTGATGAGTGCCAGCTGAGTGGAGGAGAAGCTTCCCAGCTTCTGACATGGTGAGTGTCTGGTGCAGGGCAGTGCTGGTGCAGTTCCTGGAGGCAGCAAGAGGGGAAGGGGCTTGAGGTGTGAGGGGAATTGTGAAGAGGAGTGAGTGAGGGTGTGTGTGCAGGCAGGGGTGTCCAGGGCTGTCCTTCAGAGCAGGGTCCTGCAGCCCAGGGGCTGTGTGCTGGGGCAGGGACTCTGCTGTCTGCCTGCCTGCCAGGGCCAGCTGCCTGCCACAACTCCATCTGATGCCCAGAATAGTTCTGAAGGGGACTTTTCAGGAGTCCCTTCAGGGCAGGGCTTTCCTGCTTCAGTCTGGGCTCTCCTCAGGCTCTGCTTCCACTTGTCTCTCCAGGACATGGAAAGCTCTTTCTGCACTCTGCAGAAGGCACAGAGACCCCAGTTCTCCTCAGCCCTTGTCTGAGCTGCTCCTGAGCCCCTGCACAGCCAGAGATGCCCCTGGACAGGTCCTGCTGCTGCCAGGAGGGGTCTGCAGGGCAGAGCTGAGCACTCAGGGGGTGGGATGGGGGCTGTGAGCACTGACAGGGAGGAGAGCTGGGGACAGAGAAAGAGCTGCAGGCAGCAGAGATGGGCAGATATTGAGAGGGAGCTGCTGCCTGGAAGATGATGGCAGGGGGGATTCCTGCACCTCCCAGCCATCCCCTGCAGAGCTGCTGCCCTGCCTACAGCTAAACCCTGCTCTCTGTCACACAGCACAGTCCCCCAATCCTTCAGATCATGGGCACTGAATTCTGAGGATCTTTCCAGCAGACCCCGGCAAGAGATGAGAAATGCTGGAGTCTCTGCCTGTGTCTTCCTGTCCCCACTCTCTTGGCAGCAGAACTTTTGCAGGTTCCCCTCTTGCCCCTGCTGCTGCTTTTGTTCTTCCCTCTTGCGGTACGGGCTTGGAGACAACTATGCACAACCAATGTGGTTGATGGAAAAATCTCGTTTATTAACCGGATAGCGCAGAATATATACTTTTCTTTTATCAGTGTTACAAACATGGCATTACAGAATTGGTTAACACGGTTCGAACCTGATATTAACTTATAAACTAATTGGCTAAAGGATATTGTCCGTGCCTACAAAGGGCTGTCCTGATTTTAAAATAGTTGTTATTGCCGTTACTTTGGTTATCTTATTTTTCTCCAAAGCCAGTACCGGTGTTATTCATTCCTGCAAGGTCAGTTCTTCAAAACATTCCTGAATGCAGCTTGTTCAGTAAATGTCTGCCTGAATGGAAAAACCCTACACTTCCCCTTCTTTTTGCTGTTCTGGGGGTGTGAGGATTCGGGTGCAGGTCAGACACTAATGCTGCTGGTCCTGTCCTTCTGCTGTGTCCATGGAGGAAAAGCATCCAAAGCACCTTATATTTAGGGGTTTTGGCACAGCACAGTGTGAGTCTTGGTGTCAGCCTTCCCTCCCATCAGGATACCCCATCTTTAGTGTCTTTGCGTCTTTCTGCAGGTGAGAGCAGGACTGATGGACAGAGCGGCGGTCTTCACTCTGAACTAAGGGACAGTCCCTCTACCTCTCAGCACCCTCAGGGTTTCACTTGCCAAGCAGCAGAAATGCTGAAAGTTTTGTGAAAATGCAGAGGCAGGTTTTGGGTCCCAGTAAAGAAGTGAATTTTTTTTTTAGAAATATTTTCCCTCACTTCTCTGTCTTTTCTTCCATAAGAGTGCACATGACCAGAGGCATGAGATGTCCAACAGCAGCTCCATCAGGCAGTTCCTCCTCCTGGCATTTGCAGACAGGCGGGAGCTGCAGCTGTTGCACTTCTGGCTCTTCCTGGGCATCTACCTGGCTGCCCTCCTGGGCAACGGCCTCATCATCAGCACCATTGCCTGTGACCACCACCTCCACACCCCCATGTACTTCTTCCTCCTCAACCTCTCCCTCCTCGACCTGGGATCCATCTCCACCACTCTGCCCAAAGCCATGGCCAATTCCCTCTGGGAAAACAGGGGCATGTCCTACAAGGGATGTGCTGCACAGACCTTTTTCTTTTTAGTCTTCATCACAGCTGAGTACTGTCTCCTGACCATCATGTCCTACGACCGCTATGTGGCCATCTGCAAACCCCTGCACTACGGGACCCTCCTGGGCAGCAGAGCTTGTGTCCACATGGCAGCAGCTGCCTGGGCACTGGGTTTCTCACTGCTCTGCTGCACACAGCCAATACATTTTCCCTGCCCCTCTGCCAGGGCAATGCCCTGGACCAGTTCTTCTGTGAAATCCCCCAGATCCTCAAGCTCTCCTGCTCTCATTCCTACCTCAGGGAAGTTTGGCTTCTTGTGGTCAGTGTCTTTTTGGGTTTTGTCTGTTTTGTTTTCATAGTGGTGTCCTATGTGGAGATCTTCAGGGCTGTGCTGAGGATCCCCTCTGAGCAGGGAAGGCACAAAGCCTTTTCCACGTGCCTCCCTCACCTGGCTGTGGTCTCTCTGTTCATCAGCACAGCCATCTTTGCCTACCTGAAGCCCCCTTCCCTCTCCTCCCCATCCCTGGACCTTGTGGTGTCATTTCTGTACTCGGTGGTTCCTCCAGTAGCGAACCCCCTCATCTACAGCATGAGGAACCAGGAGCTCAAGGCTGTTCTGTGGAAACTGAGAACAGGATTTCTTTCTCAAGTTATAAAATGCTCAGTTTCTTATGCATATAATTGAGAATGTATCTCATACCATTAATGATGTCTTAGAACACACTGAGCCTGCTTTCTGGCACTGATGGTGATGGAGGTTTTTTGTCTGAGGAAGATGATTTTTCAACAGCTGTAGACTTCCTACCTACATCTGCAATTGGCTGCACTTGTATGACTTGAAATGCAAAGTCTGTTTTTTTCCTGCTTTCTTTGTCTTTTTTCCACTTAGATGTTCTTTTAAAAGAAATGTTAGTATTCATCTCTTCTTATTATCTACGCATTTTGTCTGATACAGACACTTTCTGTCAAAGAGCAGTCTATTGTACTTAAGTAAAATTTAAAAAACTGCAGCAATTTTTTCTCTGAGATTCCTCCCAAATTCAGCAGCAATGACTGTGAATAGAAAGTACTGTCACTATTCATCCCTCCTATTTTACTATATACACACTGTTTTTGACCAAGAAACTTTCTGTAAATGGAGGGCCTCCACTCAATTTTAGTGAAATAAACAATGCTGTGGCACTTTTTTGTCTGCTTTCTCTTCTCAGTGTATTAGGAATGAATGGGCAGTGAAAGCCCCTCCCTGGCTGCAGCAGCCCTGGGAAGGCTGCTCTGTGCCTGGAGCAGTCAGANCTCCACACCCCCATACTCTTCTTCCTCCTCAACCTCTCCCTCCTCGACCTGGCATCCATCTCCACCACTCTGCCCAAAGCCATGGCCAATTCCCTCTGGGACAACAGGGGCATCTCCTACAAGGGATGTGCTGCACAGACCTTTTTCTTTTTAGTGTTCATCACAGCTGAGTACTGTCTCCTGACCATCATGTCCTACGACCGCTATGTGGCCATCTGCAAACCCCTGCACTACGGGACCCTCCTGGGCAGCAGAGCTTGTGTCCACATGGCAGCAGCTGCCTGGGCACTGGGTTTCTCACTGCTCTGCTGCACACAGCCAATACATTTTCCCTGCCCCTCTGCCAGGGCAATGCCCTGGACCAGTTCTTCTGTGAAATCCCCCAGATCCTCAAGCCCTCCTGCTCACACTCCTACCTCAGGGAAATTTGGCTTCTTGTGCTCAGTGCCTGTTTGGCTTTTGTGTGTTTTGTTTTCATAGTGGTGTCCTATGTGGAGATCTTCAGGGCTGTGCTGAGGATGCCCTCTGAGCAGTGAAGGCACAAAGCCTTTTCCACGTGCCTCCCTCACCTGGCCATGGTCTCCCTGGTCATCAGCACTGGCACCTTTGCCTACCTGAAGCCTCCCTCTGTCTCTTCCCCATCCCTGGACCTGGTGGTCGCAGTTATATATTCAGTGGTTCCTCCAGCAGTGAACCCCCTCATCTACAGCATGAGGAACCAGGAGATCAAGGGTTCTTTGAGGAAACAGATAATGTTTTTCAGCAGCCATAGGCTCCTTCCTGTCCTGTGCAAATGACATACATTTTGTATCAGGACAATCCAAGTTTTGGGGTTTTTTTTCCCTTTTCTTTGTCTGTAATTTTCTTTTCTCCAAAGTAATGTCATTATTCATCTCTCTTACTGTACTATCCACCCACCCTTTGTGAACAAGAAATTTTGTGTAAATGGAGAGCCTCCACTGGATTTAAGTGAAATAAATGAATCTGCAACATTTTTTTTTATCTGATATCCCTGCTCAGTGTATCAGGAATGAATGGGAAGTGAGAACTTCTCCCTGGCTGCAGCAGCCCTGGGAAGGCTGCTCTGTGCCTGGAGCAGTCGGAGCTCTTGAGGAGCACAAGGGCCAGGGATGTTGTGCTGGGCTGGGGAGAGGTGATGGCCCCGAGGGGCTGCAGACCTCTGCAGATCTCCTCGACCAACTGGGCTGTGCTGGGAGAGAGGGGAGGGGAGGGGGGAGATCCTGGAGGGAGCTCTTCTAGGCTGGCAAGTGAAAACTTGGCAGAGAAAGCCATGGGTGTCCTCAGTTTAGGCTGAGTCTTTCTGCCAGTCCATCTCCACCCTCCTGCTGGGCTCAGTGCCTGCATGGGGGGAACTCCCAGCCCTGCCTGGCCTCTCTCCTGGCCCAGAGACCAGCAGAGCCTGGGGCAGAGCTGTCGCTGAAGCCCCACAGCTGACATGGGTTCTCCAGGAGCTGGAGATGCTGCCCAAGTGGACGGCCACGGGGTGACACAGCACCAAGTGACAGTCCAAAACATTCACAAAATCAGCTTGGAAGGTTCCAACTGGAGGGAAAGAACAAGATCTCACCCTATGGGTATCCTTGTTTTAGAGGTTTACCTAGAGGGGTTTGGGATCAGCCCAGTGTTTTTTTTTTCAAGGCAAAGCCAGAGAGAGCAGAGAGACACCAGAGCAGGTTTGGAAATGCTGCGGTGAGAGCAAGGTGGGAAAGCAGGAAGGGTGACAACAGCCTGAAGGGAAGGAGCTGCAGGCAGGGAGAGTGTAGGACAGCCTGCAGGAGAGCTGGCCAAGGGCTTTGTCAAGTCTGAAATGCCCAAAAGGACCGTGGGCTTTGTCACCTTGGCCATCAGAGTTGCCTTGACCATCAAGGTCTACCAGGAACGTTTTTATTTTGAGAATCTAGACTTTGTTCCTTGGCCCTTGTATGGGAGGCCGGGAGGGGTCAGAGAATTTTCCTACACTTGTCCTTGGTCACCCTCACACCCCACTCCCTCAGGAAGAGCCCTGGGCCCTCTGTGAGGGAAAGGACCTGCCTTCCCAGGGCCTGGGGTCAGGGCTTGGCCTTTCTGCTGCATCCAACAAACCAAAGGGTTTTCTCAGCATTACAGCCACCAGCACAGGGCCTTTGCCTCCTGCTATCATGGCCTCCAGGGATCTGCTCTAACGAGGCCATGGGGAGGCTCTGCCAGGCTCAGGGGAGCCCATCAGTGTGTGAAGGTATTTCGGCTTTTTGTTCTGACTGACTTTATCAGAGATTATTTTTTTCTTTCTTCTCTCAGTATCTAAATTTATTGTAATGAGCCTCAAAAGCCCAAAAGAGCTCTTTATCTTTTTGTAATTTCCTTCATGATTGCAAGATTTTATAGCTTCCTGGAGTTATTAATTTTTTCCTGGTAGAATTCAGAAGGAAGATTTCAAAGAACACCTTTGCACTCTTAATTAAAAGGGAATATTTCATTACTTTGTACTCCAGAGGAGAGGTTCCAGCAGCATTCTCCAAGTGATAATGACCCAGAGGGTCTCCTCAGGAGGTCTGCAGCAGAAGGAGAAGCAGTTCCTTGAGGTCTGACACTGGATGGACACCCTTGCTCCTCACCTCCCCAACCCCACCACTGCTCTCCTTGGCCCCTGGGACTTGCATCACTTCTCACATCAGACTTCTCCCCTGGTCTCTGCAGCTGGATGGTACAGCTCCTTTGCACCAGCTCCCCCCTCTTTTCCTTAGAGAACTGCTGCACACGGGCACAGCAGGACTTTTCCTCTTTGCAAACAAAGCAAAGCAAAGCATGATAAAGTGTCATGGCCAATCAAACACACTCCTCAACCATATGCTAAGTACCAGCTGCCCCTAATGAGGTCACCTTTCTACAAGGGATAATCTTATGAGAAATCCTTTGTGTAAGGAGGCAGAAAAAAATGGACACAAACACAATGACAGGATTGGCTAAATTTTCCTTATCTCAATCCATTCCTTCACCTCACTCTTGTGGGACAGCTGAGTCAGTGGCTGTGTGGTGCTCAGTGTCTGGCTGGGGTTCAATCACAGCAGTCTTTATTTGGGCCCAACGTGGGGCACAAAGGACTGAAATAAAGAAAGATCTGGTCAGTGCATGTTGAAATATTCAGTTATAATTTTTCCCCTTATGGGTTTAACAGTCACTGGTCACCATGTTGGTTGGTTTGGTCTCAGAACTGTTTAGAGCTGTGGGATGCCACACCTTCCTCACTCCTTGTTACGCTGAATGTCAGCTCTGCAGTCTGCTTAAGGGTATCACTGGGATTTGCTGTGTGGCACTGACCCAGGACCTGCAGCCACCATCAACATCACCCTCATAGTTCAGATAGCACTTTCTACAGACACTTACTTACATTTTTTCAATGTTTTTCTCAGGACAAACTGGTGTAAGGCACGTCTCTATACTTTGAATGTAATTTTCTGGAAATAAGTTTTAATTACAATTTTTCCTTTTTGTCCTTTATTGAGTGGACATAATTCCTGATCTTCTCATTCTCCCTGTCACTAATTACAATAGTTGAAGTTCTGAAAATTTCTACTGTCCTTGGAATACCAAAACCTTTGTGGTCCCATTGGTAGGAACCAACATGGCCCTTGGTGTGGTTGATATTTTAATCAGGGTAAAACCACTCTGTATGAATACTACCTAGTGATCAAGTTGCTTTGCTTGATTGCAGCAGATGTTTCACATTCACGGATCAGCTGTGCAATAACATCCATGCTCAGTCCACCCCTCCCTCATGACCCCATCTGTGTGTTTCATCTACTCCTGGGTGGATTTGATGGGCCCACCAAGACATAAAATACTTCACCTTTATCTTGCCAGTCCAGACCCACCTGAGCCACACTGACCTTAGCAGCCTGACCCACCTGCTTGTTCTCTGGATATTCTTCTGGGGCCCAACTCTCAGGTACCTGATGGACTTTTACAAAGAAGTTCCATGGATGGGACACAGCATCTTGCCAGGGTGAAGCATCCCAGATGATGCCAGTTGCTGTACCCATCCCCATGGGGCATTTGTCACCATCCAGGGGTCATTACAGAGATGGAGCACTGTCCCCTTTTCTCCTTCTCCAGTGTCTACAGCCAGCTGGATTGCTTCCAGCTCTGCAAACTGGCTCCATTCACCTTCTACTTCAGCAGTCTGTGCCACTTGTTGTGCAGCAATAGGCCAGGCAGGAGAGGCACTGGGGTGGTCCTGTGTGTCAGGGAGAGTTTTGATTTCCCAGAGCTTAATGATGGTGAGGACTGGTGGAGTATTAATGGAAAAGAATCAGAGGGAACGCCAACAAGGCAGATACCATGTTGGGAGTCTAGAGCATCCAACAAGGATGGAGAAGCCAATGTAGCATTCTTAGAATAGCTAAGACCTTGTTCTCATGGGAGATTTCACCTTTGCAGATATCTGCTGGAAATAAAGTACAGCAGAGAGGGAACAGTCCTGGAGGTTCCTGCAGTGGGTGGAACAGACCTTCCTAACGTAGCTGGTGAGAGAAGCACCTCATGTAAACAGAGAAGGACTTGTGGGTGATGTGATGGTTGGAGGGCACCTTGGGTTCAGTTATGATGAAATGATAGAGTTTCTTTCTGTGGAGATGCAAGGAGGAGGGTCAGCAGAACTGTAACCTTGGAGTTACAGTTACAGTCAGGGGTCCTGGATCCAGCATTGGGCCAACAAGTGCCGGAGGGCTGATGTCAGTGAAACTCCCAAAGCCACCAACACAGTCCTTCATTATATAGGCCTGTTTCATTTATGAAGCATGGTAGAGACATATCAGGTTGAACAACCAGAGTAGACATCCTTTCACTTCTTTCCCCAGTCCTTATCTCTGTTGTTTGAAGGCCCTAGGCCATATGCAGACCCTGATCTGTCTCCTTGCTCTCCAGCAAACCTTCTTGAATGTGTTAATTGCAGAGGTGTACACATTGTCACTGATGGCCTCAACATTAGCCAGAGGTAGGCCTGGGCATTTTGGAGCTGGGAGAGCTTTCAGCAGCTTCTCATAGAAGCTACCCCTGGGCCCCCCCCCCCTTTTCCCAAAAACAGCACNTCTCCTTCCCCAGTGTCTACAGCCAGCTGGGTGGCTTCCAGCTCTGCAAACTGGCTCCATTCACCTTCTCCTTCAGCAGTCTGTGCCACTTGTTGTTTAGCAATAGGCCAGGCAGGAGAGGCGGTGGGGTAGCCCTGTGTGTCAGGGAGAGTTTTGATTGCCCAGAGCTGAACCAGGGTGAGGATTGGGTGGAGTGTGAATGGGAAAGGATCAGGGGGAAGGGCAATAAGACAGATACCATGGTGGGAGTCTGCTCTAGAGCATCCAACCAGGATCAAGAGGCAGATGAATTGTTAGGCTATCTGAGACCCTGTTCTCATGGGGGCACTTCACCTTCCCAGATGTCTGCTGGAAATACATCACAGTGGAGTGGGAACAGTCCTGGAGGTTCCTGGAGTGTGTAGAAGAGACCTTCCTGAAACAGCTGGTGAGGGAACCAACCAGAGAAGACACTGCAATGAACCTGCTGTTTGCAGAAAGAGAAGGACTTGTGGTTGATGTGATGGTTGGAGGCCATCTTGGGCACAGTGATGATGAAATAATAGAGATCTCCCTCCCTAGAATCACAGAATCATCAAGGTTGGAAAGACCTATAAGATCATGGAGTCCAGCTGTCCACCCTACAACCCCTAACCACAAAACCACCCACTGTAGCTCTTCATCTGCCTGTCTTTTGAACATCACCAGGGATGGCTCCCCCACCACCTCCCTGGGCATCCTGGTTCAGTGCTCAACCACTCTTTATATGAAGACATTTTTCCTAATATCTAACCTAAACCCCTCCAATGAGCAAGATAGTGGAGCTTTAACCTATTTCCTCTTGTCCTACCACTGGTCACAAAAGAGAAGAGGCCAGTGTCTGTCTCACTACCAACTCCTTTGAGGTAGTTGTAGAGAGCAATGTGGTTTCCCCTCAGCCCCAGTTCCCTCCTCCTCTCGTCATAAGTCCTGTTCTCCAGACCCCAGATCAGCCCAGTTGTCTGGAGAAGAGCAGCAGAGGATCTGGTAGACCAGTAGAGGTTGGTAGACCATGAGACTCTTTGTTCAAGGGTTCTGGTTTCTGGTCTCACATTGCATATCTTCAAAATTGGCCATGTTATATTGTTGAACTTAAAGATTGTTTCTTTACCATTTATTTACATGAAGATGACTGTAAACATTTTGCATTTTTGGTTCCTTCTGTAACTGTCAAGCTCCAATGGAGAGGTATGAGTGGTTAATGTTGCCAGATAGCCTGAAAAACAGCCCTACAATTTGTCAATATTTTGTGCATTCAGCATTGAATCCAGTTCGTCAAGCTCATCCTAGGATTATCATCTCTCATTATCTGATGATATTTTGCTTTGTGCAAGTGAGGAAGGTCAAATTCAAAAAAGTTTACCATTACTTACCAATGGTCTGGAAAGTTATGGCTTACAGATGCCTCCTGAAAAAATCCAGTCACAGCCACTCTGGAAATACCTGGGATGGAAATGAACAGAAATATGGGTGTTCCTAGAAAAGCTGAAAAAAATAAAAAACAATATCCAAACTCTGAATGATGTGCAACAATTATTGGGTACAATAAACTGGATAAGACCTTGGCTCGGGATCTGTACTGAGACACTATCCACAGTATTTGATTTATTGAAGGGCGATACCAATCTTACATCACCCAGGCATCTGAATCCTGAGGCATCTCGAGCACTAGAAACTGTTTTGACTAAAATTAAACAGTTTTCTGCACATTATTATGATGCAAAATTTGTTTTCAGAGGTTTTGTGATAAACAACACCTTCAAGCCATTTGGTAAATTAGGGCAATAGGACGGCAAAAATTTCTGGATGCTAGAGTGTCAGTTTTTGTCCTATCATTTTACTAGAAGAGTATGGTCTAGATTTGAAATGTTATCTGAAGTGATTATAAAAGTGTGATTATGTGCTAGAGGTATTTTTGCATTAGATGTTGCTATAATACATATCCCTATCACAAAACAGGATTTTCATACAGCTATTCAAATGTCACTGTCTTTTCAAATTGCCTTAGCAGATTACCCTGGAGAGATGCAGTTCAACTTGCTGAGTCACAAATTGTTACAGTCCCTGCAAGAGTTAACAATCCAGAGTTATTCTATTTTATCAACTGTGCCACCAGAGGGAGATCCTACTCTATTCCTGGATGGATCTGCTCGCTCACACCAAGCAGTGGTAGCTTGGCATGATTCTGCTTCAGACCAATGGCCATCACATGTCGTGCTACAGGAAGGATCAGCACAGGGCATAGAATTGTGTGCAGTGATAGAAGAAGCCCTGTGATTGTTTTCAGTGACAGATATTCATATTGTAGTACATTCTCATCATATTATGGAGTGTTAGCTAGAATAGATGCTTGCTACCTTAAACATATAGCTATTAGGACTATCTTTACACTGTTTTCTGATGATTCTGGCAGGAATAATAATTTTGGTAATTATTGGATTGATTGCTAAAATGATTTTAAGCAGCAGGAGAATGGAAGAAAAGGTGGTTCACTTGGCTCTTTCAAATTTAAAATCGGGGAATTGTAGTAGAACATCAGAAGAGCAGACACTGTGTGGGACAGAAGGTGCCTGGTGGATTGCCTGATCCTTCTTGACCCTGAGGGGAACAGAGTGCTGTGAATACCCTGAGGAATGTGCCTCCTGGAGAATGTTCTGTCTCGGTGCCAGGTGCCTTCAGTGGGAAGCGGTTGGATAAGGATTTATGTTAGTGCATGTTTATATAGCAAAATGCATTATTTTCACTTTACTTTCAGACAGAGCACTTTTAGATGTAGCCTATAAATCAATCAATAGATATATGAGTACTATATAAGTCTAGCAAACCACACAATAACTGATTGTTCACTGAAATTGAGGTCTGTGCATTTATGTCCTCTGACTCCTCTGGACATGCTCAAAGAGCTCTGTGTCCTTCTGATGCTGCACATGGACACTGACAG
>JAAWXA010000336.1:0-24489 GCA_038090715.1 Florisuga fusca | reverse complement strand
ATAGGACTGTCACAATAGCAGGTTGTGAGCCTCATGATATTGGCATTCCTATTAGCAATGATCATTTTGATTGGCTAATACAGCATTCTCAACCACTACAAAGGGCTTTGTTGGATTATCCTGGGGAGATTCATAATGTTTTTCCGAGAGGTTCTTTTTGGCAGGTGTTGTCGCATTCAGCATGGATCCAACGGCCATGCCTATCCACAGTCCCTGTCAACGGAATCACTGTTTATACTGATGCCAGAAAGAACAGCCGTAAAGCAGCGTGTGTCTGGAAGCTGTCTGGACAAACTACTTGGTGTCAACATATCTTACATGGTACCACAGAGGACTCTTTGCAGACCTTGGAACTGTTGGCTGTATGTTGGGCATTTTGAAATTGGTATGATGAACCTCTCAATGTGGTATCAGACTCTTTATATATGTGGTAGGAGTTGTTTTACATCTAGAAGACTCCTTTATTAGGGAAATAAAAAACCCCAGATTGCTACAATTGTTACAAACAGCTCTAAGTGGAAGACAACGTGACTACTGCATAATACATGTTCGCAGTCATCAGTTTGGTCAGGGCTTAGGTGAAGGCAATGCCCTGGCTGATAAATTAGTTAGTCCAGCACAATGTAGCCCTCCATTAAGTGATTTTCAAAAGGCCCGAATTGCTCATGACATGTCATCAGAATGCACAGTCTTTAAAGAAACAATTTAAGTTAACACATGCCAAAGCTACTGGCATTGTGCGAGCATGCCCCATTTGTAGTAACATGGGGCCGGGAATTGGCCTCGGAGTGAATCCCTGTGGGTTAAAAGCCTTAGAACTGTGGTAAATGGATGTCACTCATGTACAGTCTTTTTTCGACTTAAATATGTTCATGTTTGTGTGGATACATTTTCAAAAATGATATGGGCTACAGCTCAGACTGGAGAAACGGCTAAACATGTATGTAAACATCTGACTTGTTGCTTTGCTGTCATGAGTGTTCCTCAGAACATTAAAACAGATAATGGTCTGGCTTATGTTAGCTACGGGGTAAGGACATTCATGAAAGCCTGGGGTGTGAATCATTCTACAGGTATAGTGCACTCTCCTATGGGACAAGCTATTGTAGAGAGGGCTCATCAAACATTAAAACGTTATTTAGAAAAGCATAAGGACGTCCTTGACGTTCAAGAACATCTTTCTAAGGTTCTGTTTGTTTTAAACCATTTGTCTGTCACAGGAGACCGAGAGGAACCCCTGATTGTTATACATCATCAGGAAATACAAACTGAGCAACAAGCAAAGCCTCAAATGATTGTAAACTATCGCGATCCTTGCACTGGTTGTTGGCTAGGACCTGTACCTGTATTGTTTAACAGGCGAGGCTACTTTTGTGTTTCCACAGATAAAGGGCCGGTGTGGGTTCCCAGTTGCTTTGTGAAGCCCGCACTGAACGTCAGGAGCCAGCATGCAGAAGACACTGTTAACACTGACCCACCTCATCTGCCTATCGGCAACACCGTTGACGCTTGATCCCAAACAGAAGATGTGGGTTACCTGGTTGACTCAAGCAGGCACCCAGGAGTTTTGTGTTGCAGTGGCTCCTGCTACTGGTTCTTTTAGAACATGTTTATTAGGGTTACCATATTTAGATATGAATAGTTTTAGTAATTACAGCACAGGCTCGTGTATCAAGGTTGATTGAATAGCAGAGTGTGCAGTAAAGTTAATACAAGGCTTGAATGTTAGTTTGTCATGGGATCACAATCAGTGGGCGACTATCGCGACTATAGTGAGGGGCTGGACATACTCGACGGGCCTGGAAGGTTAGCAGGCACTCAGTCCATTCTGTAGCAGGCACAGAACTGGACTGGGATCGATGTGTCCTTGTCCTTGTCCTATGGTTTTACCAAAAAAAATGAAACAAATGAAAAGACGAAATGGTACCCCTGACACTGCCCACCTGTGGTGACAATGTTGAGATCTTGAGTGAATCTGATAGACTTGCTTTAGCAATTTTAATGCCTGAAGCAGCTGCTGGAAACGCTTTAAGAAAGTTTATGAAATTAGCCTGCTTGTCAGGAAAACAAATGTTAGCACACAGGTTTTGGAGGAATTGTTGATGGATCAAAATAGCTTTCGACACACTTTGTTGCAAAATAGAGCTGTTATTGATTTTCTATTGTTGGTTCAGGGACGTGGTTGGGAGGATGTCTTTTGTTCTCGTGTCTTCACAGGGCTTCAACAAAAATATCAACAAGGCATGGATTGTCCAAAAGAAAAATGGGGAATTGGGGAGGAATTTCTGAAGGAATTTGGACACCCAGCGATTATGGTGAGAACTGTGAAGCAGACTGAAACTTTTAGTTCTGAGCAGTAAACAACCTGACCTTGAAGTGTCTCTGAAAGCGCAATTAGAAGAACTAGCTTGGCAGATGCAGGTGCAGCTTTAGCGAAAAACAACATGTCTAGCCAAAAAGTAGTTAACTGCAAGAATTTGTTATCTAAAAGAGGCGTGCCCTCTGAACCCTATATAACGCTGTGTAACTGTTAATAAAATGGAGAGCTGTGTATCAACCATACTGGTTTTAGTCACAGACTCTGTGTTTTCGCGCTCTTCCTGACATGTATGGGGCCTTGTGGGACAAAATGGCAGACAGTGCTGAGAATACCCCACATAGGCCAGAACTACCATCGTTATCTCACCCTAAAGCAATGATCTTGACACGTTCCAGAAAGGAAAAATGAAGGGTCATTGTTGTGGGTGACTCCCTCTTGAGGGGTGTGGAGGGCCCAATATGCAGACCAGACCCACTTCATAGGGAAGTCTTCTGCCTTCCTGGAGCCAGGATAAGAGACATCACGAGTAAACTTCCAACCCTGGTGAGGCCTTCTGTTTACTACCCGTTTTTGGTCTTCCAGGTGGGTAGTGATGAATTGGTATCAAGAACTAAAAAAGCAATCATGCAAGATTTCAGGGCCCTGGGACAACTAGTTAAGGGATAAGGCGTGCAAGTTGTGTTCTCTTCCATTCCTCTAATGACAGCGATAGATGAGGAAACTACGAGGAAGATCCGACAGGTTAATTCATGGCTTAGGGACTGGTGTCAAGGGCAGAGCTTTGGGTTCTTTGATCACGGATCAATATATACATCACCGAGACTGCTTGCAAAAGATGGGGTAAACCTATCTCAGCGCGGAAAAACGATCTTCTTTCAGGAGTTAGAAGCCCTCGCTGAGAGGGCTTTAAACTAGACTTGAAGTGGGATTGTCACAGTCTGTAATTATTAATATTTTATATTTTTTTTTTGAGGAAGTATTAGCCACTGCGCATATACGTCCTAGAAATTGCAAAAGTAACCAGCTTTACAGTTTGAACAAATTACAACAGTTTCTTTCAGGGAAAGTGACACCATGCTGAAAGGAGTCTTAGGAAGGAGTTAATAGTGGGAGAGAAACGAAGGGAAAACGGGTTTTTAAACTAATTAATACCCCAGGGAAAGGGCTATTATGAAAAGAAGGAGAGCAATCCACGTTCTTTTCACCCTCTGAAGTATCACCTCCTCACCTCTGGGATCACTGGACTCTCTGGTGCTCTGCTTCTTTTCGACTCTGTTTACGCTTCTCCTTTTGCTGCAGCTTTGCTTCTCTTTGCTTCTGTTTGCTTCTGATTTTCTCCTTTTTCCTCAGAATTTTTATAGAAAAGAAGTTCCTTTTTCTCATCGATTATTGACAGAGGTTGCAAATTGGAAAATGTCGGTCTTCCCTTTGTATTCAGGTTTTTTCCCCCAGAATCCTTTAGTTCTTGTAATTGATACCAATTTGCATTACTAGTCTAGCAGCTTATCAGGAGTCATTAGCATTTTATCTTTTTAGTCCTTACAAAAGAGGGGGGTCTTTTGATGAGATTTTGCCTTGATACATTTTAATAATTGTAAACAGGGGAAAGGTGGTGCTGGTGTGGAAGAGGGATTTGCTGATGGAAATAAATTTGATATGTTTTAAACAAAGCAAATTATATCAGTGCCGCCTCATCTGGTTTGGATGTAATTTTGCTGATTCAAGAGGCAATTTGATTTTATTTCCAATGTATCCACATTACATTTCACCCCATGGGTCTTGAATCAGCATTCATATTTATATTCCATTTTGTGTGGTCATTTTGTGGCTGCACTGTGTGGCTCTTTTTTTGAATCTGTGCTCTTTAGGCAGTTTGTCCCATCAACGAGGTTTTTCCCTCTCAGGGGTCTTAACCAGAGCATCCTGCCTGGCTACATTACTGCCCAAAGGTGCGGAGAGTTCCATTGAGCCATGGCTTTCCCCCACTATGTATCCAGGCTCTTTTCTGTCTCGAAAGTCAATAAATTTAATGTTGGGGGGGGAAGCAGTCTGTTCTATCGCACATTTACCACATCTCACCCAGTGGCTTTTGTGAGCCCTGTGAAAACACACAGGGGAGTGTGTTTTTGGGATATTTTTGTGTCCATTCCACAAGTAAAGTTCTTTTCAAGAACGTAAGTTCTCTTGAAACAATGTATGTATCCTTTTCTCAGGGGTTACAGAAATGTGAAGTTTAGAAGTAGCAGAAAACATATTTGCAAGGTTATATATTAACAACTTAACAATGTGAATAGCATACTGGCATTTCAAATCATTTCTCCCACATGGAGACGTACAACATGTACTGAAAGAAAGGTAAAACATTGAAATTTACATGGTTCTAACAATTAATTCAGGAGGAGCAAATGTTGATTATACACAGGAATTAATACAATAAGATAAAATAAAATAATCACATATATAAATCAATATCCTTGACATACCACTTATACTAGATATTACACCATCGATAAAATGTATTACAGGTAACAGCAATCTAGGAGCAATCAAACAGAACCATGACGTTATAAGTTACTCCTCTTAGGGTAAAAGCTGGCCAGCCTTCCAGCCATCAGTAGGAGTTTCTTAACGTCATGTATCAGAGTAGTCAATTATGAGACTGTACATTAGGGTGGTTTTGATCTCCTAAGATTGCTGAGACCTGCAATCACATTAATCCAGTCCATTCCATTCTAATACATAAACCCTAATTGCATAAATGACAGAAAGAAAACATTGGTTTACAGTAAATACAGGGAAATTATAATCTAATTCTTATTCTACACAGACAATCCAATTTGTGATAATTATATTCTGTTTATCATTCATATCAGTTGCCACCCATGTATTTGAATTCAGTGGATTTTGCAAAATAAGTTTAATTATACTGACATTTGGCAATTTCATTAGTGCCGTGAGACTACAAAGACTAAAACTGCACTTCTTGGTAGGAATTGATGATGACAACTTTATTAATAGCAGGTTTAGTTTTATATATCTTTTCTTCTGTTCTTCTGGAGTTAGCATGGCTCTTTGTCCTTCTACAATCTCTTGCTAGATGTCACTCTTTACCACAGTTATAAGCATTTTACCTTTTTGACTGATTGCATAGCAGCCACCATTAGATTAGCATTGCGTGTGGTGGTGCCGAGGTCCTGGCATCGGCATATCATATCTGTAATTGTCATGATCCATTTAGAATCTGCCAGCGTCTGCTTACAATGTTTATTACAATTTTCAAATGCCAGTTGTTTTAGCAAAATGTTAGAAGCAGCACTGTCAGATACACTCCTCTGAATTGTTGTAATTAGGCGATTAACAAATTGTTCAGAAGGCTCTGATGGTCATTGTTTTGTTTTTTTTGTTGTTGGTGTTTTTTTTTTTTTTGTGGAACTTGCATTATCCTCCCTTTTGCAGGTGACTTTTTCCAAGCTTGTACAGCTGCAGTAGTTATTGTTGATAAGCCTGCAGCTCCCAGGAGAGATGCATATCTAAAAAAGGTCTCATTCCTGTCAACATTTCAAAGGTAATAGGTACATTTGCCCGCTGATTTCCTTGATTTTTTCAAGCTTGATCAAAGCAAAGATCATGCTAATACATTTTTCAGAGTAAATAGTCACTTCCTGGTAGTGTTGTATGAGCCAGTATATTTCAATCATAAGGGCACATAGCTTCAGCAGCTACAAGTTTGAGTATAGCAAGCACATAAGGTGCAGTTGGACCATACATATCTGCAGCCTGTTTTAAATCTTTCAGTGTTTTTAAAGGTATAGCTTTATGTGAGAAAAATACCTGCCCAGGATTATTAAGATCAAAATTCTCCGTAGCAGGGAATGTCTGCAAATGTTCCAAAGTAATTTCCTCCTCATTCTGCATTGCAGCATTAAGATCTTTTTGTATACTTGTCTGCAATACAGAAGCATTAAAAAGTCAAGGCATTAGAAGCATGGAGTTACAGCTTCGGTGAGCAAGAGACCCCGTTTCAAGTTGCAACACTATTTCTGCTTTATCAATATCTTAACCCTCGTCCTGTGTAGCTGTTGCAGCACCTTTCATATCTTCTATCTTTAAAATGTATTTGACCCATATTGTTCACAAATAACCTTATACTCTAGGCAGCCAGATTCTATGAAAGAGTTAACTGAATTGGCTAATTTGGTTATCGCTTCCTCTAGTTCCTAGTGGCTAGAGGAGAGGGAGGGAGGTGGGGGCAGGAGGAGGNGGCAGGAGGAGGGGGAAGAGGGGGGAAAACTTAAGGCAGACTGCTTTTTATGTGTCTGTGCCTTCACAGCCCCTGGCTGTTTTTTAGTTCTTAAAACAAAGGGTTTGGGACCAAATGTCGTTTTTTTAGATGGTGGTCAGTCTCATTCACACGACTTGTCACATTGTATAAAAATCTCTTGAAGTTTCATATCAGCATTTCATCTCACTCACTCACTCACTCACTCACACATTCGCCCTTACAACTGCAAAACAATAATTTAACCCAACACTAGACAGGGAATTGCAACTCCACATGTAAAACAACAAATGACAAAAAACAACAAAAACCAAATCTCAAACATGAAAAACACATAAGTCCTTTCTCAAATGCAAATAATGATTAATATCTTAATCTCTTAATATCTAAGTCACTTGGCACTCCTTGATTAACTTTCATAACAGGAAAATCCTGCTTGGGGGCAAAGCAAGGGCAGTGCAGGTGGCATTAGCGAAGGCACATTGGGATCCACGGACATTGATACTCCCAGGAAGGAAGGGACAAGCCGCTCTGAACCCTCCCCATTCACACCATCCTGGTGGTTGGCAGGGCTTAAAGGCCGGATAGTTCCCCATCCATGTCAGCTCCGGGGAGGGAACTGTCTGGGCGTGGTGGTTCCCCCTCGTGCTCTGTTTCCCATTTCCCATTTCCCAAAGCTGACTGTGGCTCCAGTGGTTGGCCCTTGAAAGCGAACTTGGACCAACACTGTTTAGCAAAATGTCCCGCCTTATGACCGCGCACAGATGACGTTAGTGGATGAACCAGCGGCAGGAAATGCTCTACAGGAACATTGGTTTTTGAAGTGTCCAATTTGTCCACAATTAAAACATTTATTTTCCACTCGTACCACAGAGATGGAGACTTGGACTGGCTGTAGGATCAAAACAGGTTGCCCTGGAGGAGGAGGGGGTGCGGAAGGCTTTGCTTCTGAAGTGTGAGGCCAGCAACATAACCCCCCCCTAACCCCCCTTCTTCATACAAGTCTATTAGTAAAGGCTTTTTTTTTCTCTCCTGTCGGTTAAACAATTTCCCACTTTTAGATGCAGGGGGGGGGGGAAATGTAGGGCTTAAAAAGTCCCAACTGCCTGGGGAGTCATCTGGCAAAGGAATTTTAGAAGACTCTATTGCTGCACCATAAATCAAGCCTGCAGCCGCCTTATCAGAGGTATCTGATTTCAGAGCAACATTGCGGTCTGCTTTTAACTGTTTAAGGGAGTCGAGCACTAGGCACCACGTTGTCAGGGAATTAGTAGCTACAAGATATCCCCTTGCTGAAGCGTCAAAGAGAATTTTTCCTGCCTTTTCCCAAGTATCTATATGAAAGGCAGTTCTAGCATTTGCGTCTACCCCATTTTGTTTGCACCAAACAAGCAAGGTGTGGAGTGCTTTTTCCTCATTTTTAATACCACACATTCAAAAAACTTAGTCAAATAGTCACAATGGATTTAATTTGTGTAGACATTTGCGCTCCCATTTTGTCCCCAGCGGTTCACCTTCTTCCCAGGTGTCTGTAGTAATTTACGCCCGGACTTCCAGCTCTGTAGTCCGCTGGCTGCTTTGCTGCGCTCTTCACTGCCTGCTCTCTTAACACCACAGTCCTTTCACAACCAATCACATTGGGGTTCACCACTTGCGTGAGACTACAAAGATGCAAACTGCACTTCTTGGTAGGCATTGATGATGACAACTTTATTAATAGTAGGATTAGTTTTATATATTTTTTCTTCTGTACATGCGCATATATGCTATATTTCATTGGTTTGCTGTTCTTGTCCATGCCTCCGAGCTGGTTTTCTAAATAAGTGGTCAGCCTCCTTCTGCATGCTGGCAAGTCTCCAAACAACACCTATTATTTACTTCCTTTTCTGTTCTCTCATTGTAGATGTTTACATTCTTTTAACAACTTCACAGTTCCAATTTGAGAACAAAGCTGCCTGCAGCTAAGCCTATTCCCACATATTAGAACAGTTTGCCCAGGCTGCAAAAGGTCTTTGATGTTTCTGGGAGGCTTCTTATCATAACAGTCTTGAATGGGTGAGAAGGGAAAGAAAGCATTCACTCTGGGACAACCATTTATTCCCCATCTATTGTTAACTGTACAAACAGCATAATTTAGTCTTTCATCCAGTTTAGATTCTTGTGGTCTAATAAGCCTTTTAATTAACCTGTTAGTGTTAATACAATTACAATAACAGACTGTTCATCAACATGGTTGTTCCATTTGCTTGCTTCATCTTTCAAATTAAAGTGATGATTAGGATTTTGTTTGGCAATTTGTAGTATATGCTGCCACTTTTCTTTGTGCCATATGGGCACCCTAATAATTTCCCAATTATTATTTTCCCAAAATTTTATCCATTCCAAACAGCCCCAAACTGCAAAGGAATTTGTACAGATATATACAGCTTCCTTAGAAGGTTTTTCTTTTATAAATACATTTAAAACAGTGTCCACTTGCAGAGGCAATCAGGTAAAGACAATCAGGTGTTGCCAATTATAAGGAGGAAGGCATGAGCTCCTGTTAAGCCCACCTGTGCCCAATTAGGGCTGGCCCCAACTGCACGTGAGCAGAACTGGGGACCAATAAAAGGTGAGCTTCCAAATCCATGGGGAGCTCACTCTAGAGCTACCAGAGAAGAGGTTAGTTGAGTCCGGAGCATTAGCAATAGACTAACTGATTCTAAGGCAACGATCAGAGTGCAGTTCTTACACCTTGGCAAGAACACCTACTGGACCTCAAAACACTGCTGTCCAGGAAAGGATTGTCTGCAACATCCGCTTCTCCAAGTTGGGCTTTGCCTTTATCTTGATTTACTATTTGTTCGCCTGTGGACGATTTGCTTGCAGCAGATTTAAATAACCACACCTTTCCTTCCCTCCGGGAAGAAGTCTCTTTAAACCACGCTCCTTTCATATCACCTTTGGATTCTGGGGCCTCTTTAATAGGATGAGGAGTTTTCATTACTAAATCTTTTTCATTTCTGAGTCCAATTGGTTCCTGAATTTTTAAATTTTTTTCTGGGCCTTCTTCAATTTGGAAAAGTTCAGGAAAGTATTCAATTTGACTGTACCATTTTCAAATTGTCCCCCTCTGAGATATTCCCTCAGGGGGTGCCTTTCCAGACAGTACATGGTTAATTACCTTGAAAGGCCCTCAGAGGATTACCCTTTGTTTTTTAATTTTTTTGCTTATCTTGTTAAGTGCTGTGCTTACTGTGAATAATCCTTTTTCTAGGAATGAATATTGTTTTTCTGAGTCCTTTAATGATTGAGAATAAAAACTTATCTTTCTTGTACCTCCAGTAGGCCCCTTTTGCCAAAAGTGATATGATAATGTGCTGGAGGAAAAACCCCACTCTATTGGTATTGTTTCATCTGGCTGTAGAGGCCCTAGCATCTGAAAGGTCTGTGAGTCCAAGACTAAGAGTTTTAGTGCCTCATTATGGGAGTGGTGGGAACGGATTCCTAGTGTTGGTGGTTTTTTTAATGTCATATAAAGTGTGTGCAATAATTAAGAAATCAGGAATGTGCCTTCTCCAATACTGAATGTCACGGTTTGACACTGGCCCGGTAATTAAACCGAATAACAGATTTTTCTATTAATCCCCCTCTCCTCCCTGATAAGGAAAGGAGAGAGAAAAAGGGAAAAAGACTTATGGGTTGGAAACTAAACTACACAACTTTAATGAAACAGTAATGATAAATAGGAAAAATTACTAAATATATACAAATATACAGGAAAAGATTTGATCCCACGTCCTCGCCCCTTTCCCCCAATAACTCTCACGTCACCATGGAGGGTGCAGGGCAGCCCTGGGAAAGTCCAGGCTGGACCCCTTGGGTCAGCAGCAGTCAGGAGTTGGAGG
Organism: Florisuga fusca; assembly: GCA_038090715.1. Lineage (NCBI taxonomy): Eukaryota > Metazoa > Chordata > Aves > Apodiformes > Trochilidae > Florisuga > Florisuga fusca. Next base: position 14,003 of record JAAWXA010000336.1, on the reverse strand, counting down.
CAGGAACACACAGATTCAGGCTGGCACGGATCAGGACCACAGGCAGAGGAACGGACGGAATCCTCCCAGGATGCCGGAGCACACGGGGAACCAGTGAAGGAAGACAGGACGAGAGGAAAGGGCAGGAAAGGAAGCAGGAAGGGATAAGATTGTTGCCCCTCATGATCCCTCAAATTTATACTGAGTATGACGTGTATGGGATGGAATACTCTGTTTGGTCAGTTCTGGCATCTATCTTGTCTTGGGCCTCCCCAAAGGAGGGGTTCAGGTGGGACCTCTTTACTCCTTCTGCAGGGTAAAATGTTTTCCTCAGAGCTGAGCAGTGTCCTTGGCTCTGCACACCAGTCTCTAGCAGTAACTATAAACATCCAGTGTTATCAGTCCTAGAAGCAGACACTGTCTGAGAAACTTGCTGTTAATTTCAGCAAGTGCATCTACTTACAAGAAACTTAGCTGAAAGCAAAAGTACAAACCAGAAAATCACCTTTATCCTGGCCCAAACCAGGACATGAAATATTCCCAGAATTCCTTGTAATTCCTTTCTATTTGTGGGTGGTTTTATTTCTCCTAGGTGAGACAGTATTATTAGGAATATTCCATGTTCTACCTTTCCATTTGATTCCTAGAAATTTTGTTTCCTGGGATTGAGGTTGCCTTTTCTTCTCAGGAATTTCTACTTGCAAGCTTGTTAAGTGCCCAATTATGGCATCATAAACTCTTCTCATGGCTGCCTCAGTTTTGCCCCCTATCAGTACATCATCGATGTCTTGATTGATTTTTACAGTCAGGTTGTTTTTTAATCTCAGGAATGCCTTTCATCTCATCGGCAAGAGCAAGGTGGGCAAATGTTGTAGATTGTTTGTAACCCTGAGGCAACCTTGTGAAAATATACTGTATTCCATCCCAAGCAAAGGCAAAATATTTTTTATCTTCTGACTCAATGGGAATCTGAAACAGGATGTGCTGCTTCCTCTATTTCTAGTACAAAACCTGAAGTGTTTAAAACAGATGTGGTTAATTGTTCGGTACCATCAGTTAATTTCCTATAATCTACTGTCATTCTCCATTTACAATTGGCTTTTCTTATGGGCCAAATGGAGGAGTTAAAAGGAGAATGGCAAGGCACAATGATGCCTCTTTGTTTCAGGTCAGAATTTACTTCTCTGATCCCCTCTTTTGCCGTGACAGGATTAGGATACTGTTTAACATTGGAAATTTTGCTTTGGGGGAGGCGTGGAGCCATTTGTAACAATCCAACTTTCAGTGGGGGCATGACAAAATTCCAAAAGCGGACATTTTTGTCTCTCCATGCCCAACCAATAAGAACATCCATTCCTAGCATACAATATGGGATGTCATCAATGATCATTTGGGTTTGAATTAACTCCTCGTCTCCTGGTTGCTTTAGGGAAACTTTAGCCGCTTTTTGTAATACAGGCTTGCCCAATGCGCCACTTAGAAATATAGGCTTTAGAGACAAATCAATACCACATTTTTTTGCCACATCAGATTTTCGTGTGGACATCTGTGCACCCATATCCACCACAAATGTTACAGTATAGCACTTTGGCCCAACTGTACACGTGAGTTCCAGATCGCCATTTTTATTCAGGACCATTCTCAGCATGTTTTGCCAATCTTTTGGAGGACTGGATATTTTAGGATTTGATTGTTTGCTATTTTCTGACCAATCCTTTCCATTTGCAGGGGTAGTCTCCCACGGTTTATTCAAGAGGTCAGTTGAATTTACTGAATTGAGATCAGTACCTTTCTCCTCTCTCTCCCGTCTTTTTCTTTTCTTTTTATTTGCAGAGAGAGGGCTTTTTAGTTTCCCAAATTGTTTGATTTTCCAGGCCACTCCCCTGAATTTGACCTTGTGGGCCATTCGTCTATTAAGGTTTTTAGATGACCATATGTAAAATTGCATCTCAAAAGTGAGGGCGGAATTCCTTTTCGCTTAACCTTAACCTTTGCGAAAATACCCAGTTCACCCCACAGCAAATTGTTTCTGTCTCAGAGGTTTCTATTTTGGTGAGTATTATTTTTCTTCCTGCCCTCTCTATTTACAGCTGTCCATTTACCCCGCAGCTCCTCCTGCTGTTGAGGAAGGATCCAGGGAGGTATGGCGATGACAGACGCATAAGAAAGTTTTTGATTGTCATTTGCTGGGGCCTGAAGGATTTTCACAGAGGATTCTTTGAAAAAAGCAGCTTCCGGCACCTTGTTTTTGCGACCATATTTAGTTAATTCCTTTACCAAATCGGACCAAGTGTATTCTGTGCCCATTAGTGATTTTTCAATTCTAGCTTTAATTTGTATTGCTAGATTTTTCAGTTCTCCAGGCAGCCCTCATATAAGGATATCCATCCTCTCTGGTTTTACCCTTAGCATCAGAGGGCTGTCCTGGTTAAGAATTAGGACATGATCGAGAATCATTTTAGTTACACTAGCTTTATGCACATTGTCCATTTCTTGTATGGTATTTCAGAAGAAACTTGATCCCCCTCATCAGTTGTGTATTCAGAAGTAGATGGGGGGTACTCTATCAGCAGACTGGGATTAGAACAGACGTCAACATTTTGTTCACCAAATTCATCAAATTTTATAAAATCTCCAAATAGCTCCAACATGCCACTTTGTATGTTTTCCAATTGCTGACGCAACTCTTCTTTCTCCTGTCGAATTATAGTGGTCAGGAGAAAAAAGGCACGAGCATTAAAAAAGTCTGTTCCAAGTTTCTTCACTTGTTTTGTTGTTTCTTTATTGAGAGTGGTGCGGTCCTCTAAAGATTTTAAAGTTTTCAGTGATGGTGTCAAATTCTCCCCTTTTATACTGTTGGGAAAGCATATTGTAAATGTTTTATTTTGGAATATACTTACAGTTTTTGAGATGTTCCCATAACAAACGTTCAAACGGACTTCCACAAAATTCTTCTTCCTTGTAGGGGGAAAAGGTTTGCTCCTGAACCCCACTGGTGCTGGCACAAATGGTTTCAGTATTCTTTTTTTTTTTAATAATTCAAATTTAAATTGTAATTTGTAATTCTTTTTTAAGAGTTATTTTTGACACTGAAGTTCGAGATTATAAACAGGATATAATATTTTCCTCAATATTGTCCTGCTGACTATGCCAATTAGAATGTCACAGTCCGTAACTATTAATATTTTATATTTTGGGGAAAGGAAATATTAGCCACTGTGCATTTATGTCCTACAAATTGCAAAAGTGACCAGCTTTAGGTTTGAATGAATTACAACAATTTATTTCACGGAAAATGAACTGTTTTCCCTAGCATATTCTTTTCATGCACCACAGGCACTTTGTCCCCATCTACTGTGTATAGAAGGTCTGACTGAGCAGGACCAGCTCAATTGATGGAACCCCTGGTGTTAACTAACCAGGTGGCTTTTGCCAAGTGCTTATCCCAGTTTTTAAAGTTTCCACCACACATTTCCTTTAAGGTAGTTTTTAACAGTCCATTGTACCTTTCAATTTTCCCTGAGGCTGGTGCATGACAGGGGATAAGGTATACCCATTCAATACCATATTCTTTGACCCAGTTACTTATAAGACTGCTTTTGAAATGAGTTCCATTATCGGACTCAGTTATTTCTGGGGTACCATGTCGCCACACAACTTGTTTCTCTAGTCTCAGAATGGTGTTGCGGACTGTGGCATGAGGCACAGAATATCTTTACAGCCATCTTGTACTTGCTTCCACCATTGTATGCACATAGCACTTACCCTGGCGGGTTTGAGGCAGTGTGATACAGTCGATTTGCCCGGCCTCCCCATACCTATATTTTGACTATCTCCCTTCATACCACAGAGGTTTCAACAATTCAGCTTGCTTAATTGCGGCACATATGTCACATTCGTGGATAACCTGAGCGTCCAAAGTTAAATCCACCCCTTGTTCATCGGTATGTTCCAACCCTGCCTTGATGACCTCAAGTGTCATGGGCCCATCTAGCTAAAAACAGTTCACCTTTATGGTCCCAGTCCAGGTCTATTTGGAACACTTGAGCAGCCTCATCTGCTCGTTGGTTGTTTCCATATTCCTCAGTAGCTCGATATGAAGGTACGTGGGCATCTACGTGACGCACATTTACATCAAGTTTCTCTAACCTAGCAGCAATGTCTTTCCACAGTTCAGCAGCCCAGATCGGTTTATCTCTGCGTTGCCAGTTGTTTTGCTTCCACTGCTTTAGCCAGCCCCATAAGGCATTTGCTACCATCCATGAGTCAGTATAGAGATAGTCTCAGCCACTTTTCTTGTTCAGCAATGTCCAAAGCTAATTGGATGGCTTTTACCTCTGCAAATTGACTTAATTCACCATCTCCTTCATCTGTTTTTGCAACTAATCCTGTAGGATTCCAGACAGCAGCTTTCCACCTTAGACAGTTTCCTACTAGACGACAGGATCCATCAGTGAAAAGAACATATTTTTTCTCATTCTCTGGTAGTTGGTCGTGTGGTGGGGCTTCTTCAGCCCTTTTTACCACTTTTTCTGGTGGCATTCCCAAGTGTGTGCCTTGTGGCCAGTCTGTTACCACTTCTACAATTCCTGGACATTTGAGTCTCTCTATCCTAGCTCTCTGTGAGAATAAGGCAATCCATTTACTTCATGTAGCATCAGTAGCATGATGAAGGGAAGATTCTCTACCTGTGTACATAAAACGCAGTACAGGTAATTGTGGCACCAGGAGGAACTGTGCTTCAGTACCAATCACTTCTGAAGCAGCTCTAACTCCTTCGTATGTGGCCAATATCTCTTTTTCAGTAGCTGTGTAGTTGGCCTTGGAGCCTTTGTAGTTTCGACCCCAAAATCCTAGAGGTCAACCTTGAGTCTCTCCTGGAGCTTTCTGCCAGAGGTTCATTTCCATAGGCTGGTGGTTACAGCCTTTTCCCCAAATGCCCCATCAGTACCTGCATCTTTGACTTCTCTCTGAGTCAATGTTATCGTAGCAGCCCCTTCGTTTCAGCATCAGAGTAACCAAGTGATATGTAGTTCTCCTACAAGATGGCCAAAGTCTTTTCTCAGAGTATGCAAGACCCTAATGGAATAGGACTGAATGTAAACTTCTGATCCTGAGCCCACCTCCTCAGATGACTCTGCTTTAGCTGCTCTACAAGGAGAGGCAGTATCCTCTATCTCTTCTATTAACTGGTCATCTTGTGCAGACTTAGAAGGACTATGGCTAAGATCTGATTTCCTTTGTTTTACTTTTTTCCTAGTCTCAGGGTCAATGAGTAGCTGTGTGGGCTGAGGGGGAGAGGCTGTGGTTTCTGCAGCAGTAGCAACAGCAGGGCTTCCTTTCAGAACAGCATCAACGTCTGTAGAGGTGGACGCAGCAGCTGCAGCTGTAGGAGATACACTGGCAATGCTCGCCGACTGTATCTGAGCCATGCCCTTGTATGGCGGGGGGCAAGCAGTAGCTGTGGAGGCAGAAGCAGGGGTGCTCTCTTTACAAGGGACAGCACTTGCTCTCCAGACAGCAACTCTTGACCTCCAAAAAGGTCATTCTCATGACTGTGGGTTTTGTCTTATTCCTCACCGATATATGAAAAAAAATTAACAACACCCACCAGGAGATTCAGAAACAAAATGCTTTTGTTACTAAAATCTGGTGGAGTCAGCCTGAAATAAGATGGAGTGGTATTATTTCCCAAATTAAAAATGGAAGTGTAATTACCAAGTTTATTGTATCTGAAACACCACTGCACCGTGTATGACAATGTATATCAGTAGTGAAGACCATATTGCAACGATGGTTCTTAAGCAGCTATTACCAAAAATGAACCACATATTAATACTAATCCCAGCTACAAAAATACATATCACATACAATGAATACCACAGGTAGAGCATGATTGGTTTAATTTCCAACCCTGTGAAATTTCCAAAGAAAGAGGTCTGATTCATGCTCAGCAAAGTCATCTTGGTATCCTCTCACCAGAGTTGGAATTCAAACTATTCAGGCAAATAAGCTGAAATTTAAACTAGGCTTGAGCTAATTAGCTTAAGTCCCACATTGGGCGCCAATAAATCTGTCACGGTTTTATCCTGGTCCAGAGTAAACCAAATGACAGATGCTCTCTATTAATCCCCCTCTCCTCCCTGATAAAGAAAGGAGAGAGAATAAGGGAAAGAGACTTATGGGTTGGAGACTAAACTACACAGCTTTAATGAAACAGCAATGATAAAAAGGAAAAATTATTAAATATATACAAATATACAGAAAAATGATACCACGTTCCTCCTCCCTTTCCTCCATTGGTGCTTATGTCACCACCGGGGCTGCAGGGCAGCTCTGGGCAAGTCCAAGCTGGACTCCTGGGGTCAGCAGCAGTCGGGAGCTGGAGGCAGGAGCACACAGATTCAGGCTGGCACGGATCAGGACCAAAGACAGATGAACAGATGGAATCCTCCCAGGATGCTGAAGCAAACAGGAACAGGAGAAGAAGGGGAAGAAGGTGAAGAAGGGAAAGAAGGGGTTTGAGCCTTGTGATCCCTCAAATTTATACCAAGTATGATGTGTATGGGATGGAATACTCTGTTCGGTCAATTTTGGTTATTTATCTTGTCCACTCCTCCCTAAAGGAGGGTTGCAGGTGTGACCTCTTTACTCCTTTTCTCCTTCCAGAACACAAGATGTTTCTCAGAACGAAGTAGTGGCCTTGGTTCTCCATAACATTCTCTAGAAGTAACTATAAACATCGAGCGTTATCAGTCGTAGAAAAAGACACTGACTGAGAAACATGCTGTTAATTTCAGCAAGTACAGCTATTTACAAGAGACCAACAGACTTAGCTGAAAGCAAAATTGCAAGACAGAAAAATTAACTTTATCCTGGGCCAAACCAGGACATTCTTTTTTTTTTTTTCTTTTTTTTTTAGAATTAGTTTTTCAACTCAAGTTCGAGATTATGAACAACCTCTAATATTTTCCTCAATATTATCCTTCTGTCTACACCAATTAGAATGTCACAGTCCATAACAATTCATATTTTATATTTTGTTTGTGAGGAAAAATTACCCACTGTGCATATATGTCCTACAAACTGCAAAAGTAACCAGCTTTACGATTTGGATGAATCACAACAGTTCAGTGTCACAACAGTGACATATATAACAGTTAATAATGGTTATAACAGTTAACAGTGACATCATGCTGAAAGGAGTCTTAGGAAGGAGTTAATAGTGGGAGAGAAATGCAGGGAAAACAGGTTTTTAAACTAATTAATACCCCAGGGAAAGGGCTATTATGAAAAGAAAGAGAGTAATTAGTGTTCTTTTCACCCTCTGAAGTATCACGTCCTCACCGCTGGGATCACTGGTCTCTCTGGTGCTCTGCTTCTTTTCAACTCTGTTTACGCTTCTCCTTTTGCTGCTGCTTTTCTTCTCTTTGCTTCTGTTCGCTTCTGATTTTCTCCTCTTTCCTCTGAATTTTTATAGCAAAAAAACTTCCTTTTTCTCATCGATTATTGCCAGAGGTTGCAAATTGGAAAATGTCGGTCTTCCCTTTGTATTCAGGTTTTTTCCCACAGAATCCTTTAGTTCTTGTAATTGATACCAATTTGCATTACTAGTCTAGCAGCTTATCAGGAGTCATTAGCATTTTATCTTTTTAGTCCTGACAAAAGAGGAGGTTTTGCCTTGATACATTTTCCTGATGTTTAAACAGGGGAAAGGTGGTGCTGGTATGAAGGGGGGGTTGCTAATCGAAATAATTTTGATATATTTTAAACAGAGCAAACTATGCTGGTGCTACCTCATGCTAGTTTAGATGTAATTTTGTTAATTCAAGAGGCAATTTTTTTTTTTTTCAATGTATCCACATTACAGGGATAAAGCCAGGCTCACTGAGGATGAGCCTAGGTATGGCCTTCTGTCTGTCGTCCTACTTGAGGTGGGAATCAGTAATAAAGGGGTGTAGCTTTTTTTGTGCCAGTGTTGCAATGTACCAGTCTAATTGTAGACCAGAAGGACTCCCATTCTACTGGGGTGGGGTCAGCAGGCTCAGCCCGCAACCTGAAATGGCTGCACAAAAATGCACTTAGCATGGGGAACGAACAGGAAGACTTAGAGATCTATGTGAGGTCAAGGGTCTGTGATCTAGAGGCAGTTTCAGAGACATGGTGGGAAAGCTCACGACTGGAATGTGATCATGGATGGTTATGTCCTTTTTAGGAAAGACAGGGTAGCAAGGCGAGGTGGGGGAGTTGCTCTTTGCATAAGAGAGCAACTTGAGTGTATTGGGCAACCTTAGGTGCAGTGACCATGAGATGGTGGAGTTCAGGATCTTATGTGGTAGAAAGAGCTCAAGACCGATGCATCCCAATGGGATCATTGATCATGAATCAAGAAAGGGAACTAGGAGACCAGTATGGGTGAATAGGGAACTGCTAGGTAAACTCAAATGGAAGAAGAGAATCTATAGATTGTGGAAGGAAGGGCTGGCCAATTGAAAGGAATATAAGACTGTTGCCCGAGAATGCAGAGAGGCAACAAGGAAAGCTAAAGCCTCCTTGGCATTAAATCTTACAAGAGAGGTTAAGGACCACAGGAAGGGCTTCTTCAAATACATAGCAGATAAAACTAACACTAGAGGCAATATAGGCCCACTGCTGAATGAGGTGGGTGCCCTGGTGACTGAGGATACAAAGAAGGCAGAATTGCTAAATGCCTTCTTTGCCTCTGTATATAGAGCTGGAGGATGTCCTCAGGAGCCCCAGGCCCCTAAGGCCGCTGAGGAAGTCAGGGTAAAGGATGAGTTTGCCTTGGTTGATGAGGGCTGGGTTAAGGATAAGTTAATGAGGCTGGACATCCATAAATCCATGGGTCCTGATGGGATGCACCCACGGGTGCTGAGGGAACTGATAGATGTCATTGCGAGGCTGCTCTACATCATCTTCGGTAAGTCATTGGGAACAGGAGAGGTGCCTGAGGACTGGAGGAAAGCAAATGTCACTCCAATCTTCAAGAAAGGCAAGAAAGAGGACCCAGGTAACTACAGACGTATCAGCCTCATCTCCATCCCCGGTAAGGTGGTAGAACAATTCATTCTTGGTGCTGTCTCCGGAACATCAAGGACAAGGCACAGAAGCAGTCAACATGGCTTTACGAAGGGAAAGTCATCTCTGACCAAACTGATAGCCTTCTATGAGGATATAACCAGGTGGATGGATGATGGCAGAGCAGTAGACATAGTTTATCTTGATTTCAGGAAGGCATTTAACACAGTCTCCCATAGCATCCTTGGAGCTAAACTGAAGAAGTATGGCCTGGAAGACTGGGTAGTGAGGTGGATAGAGAGCTGGTTGAAGGATAGAAGCCAGAGAGTTGTAGTCAATAGGATGGAGTCTAGTTGGAAGTCTGTTTCTAGTGGAGTACTTCAAGGGTCATTACTGGGACCAGTACTATTCAGTACATTTATTGATGACCTGGATGAGGGAACGGAGTGTACTATCAGTAAATTTGCTGATGCCACAAAGCTGGGTGGAGTTGCTGACACCCCAGAAGGCTGTGCTTCCATTCAGAGGGACCTAAACAGACTGGTGTCACAGTTTAACACTGGCCCAGCAATTAAACCAAATAACAGATGCTCTTTATTAATCCCCCTCTCCTCCCTGATAAAGAAAGGAGAGAGAATAAGGGAAAGAGACTTATGGGTTGGAAACTAAACTACACAACTTTAATGAAACAGGAATGATAAAGAGGAAAAATTACTAAATATATACAAATATACAGGAAAATTGATACCACGTTTCTCCCCCCTTTCCCCCAATAACTCTCACGTCACCACCGAGGCTTCAGGGCAGCCCTGGGAAAGTCCAGGATGGACTTCTGGAGTCAGCAGCACTCGGGAGCTTGAGGCAGGAATACACAGATTCAGGCTGGCATGGATCAGGACCACAGGCAGATGAATGGACTGAATCCTCCCAAGATGCCGAAGCAAACAGGGAACAGGGGAAGCAGGAAGGGGAAAAGGGGTTTGACCCTTGTGATCCCTCAAATTTATACTGAATATGATGTGTATGGGATGGAATACTCTGGTCAATTTTGGCCTTCTATCTTGTCCATTCCTCCCAAAGGAGGGTTTCAGGTGTGACCTTTTTACTCCTTCTCTCCTTCCGGAGGGCAAAATGTTCTTCAGAACTGAGCAGTGTCCTTGGTTCCACATACCAGTCTCCAGCAGTCACTATAAACATCGAGCGCTATCAGTCCCAGAAGCAGACACTGTCTGAGAAACTTGCTGTTAATTTCAGCAAGTGCAGCTACTTACAAGAGACTTAGCTGAAAGCAAAAGTACAAGACAGAAAATTACTGTTATCCTGGCCCAAACCAGGACAAAGGCCAATGGCATCTTGGGGTGCATTAGTAGAAGTGTGGCCTGTAAATCGAGAGAGGTTCTCCTGATATAAGGGTTAATATAAAATGCCTGCTTAAAGAAGCTAGTAATTGTTTAAGGGTCATGCTGACCTTATAGAAACTAACACAGAATGCTTGTTTAAAGAAGGTAGAAATTGTTTGGGGTACCTATAACTTATAGGGGGAAAATATGTGTCGCACTAACAGCCTTGAGATAAGGAGGAGGAACATGCTGGGCTTTAAGATAAAACCTAGCCAATTCAGCCGAATCAGCCTGGGCTGAAGTAATGACCCTGCCTAAGGAACAAGAGGTGAAAAGTTTACCCTCAGGGAAGACCTTCACTTTATTTCATCCCCACAACCACCGACGGCCACCACCAGGAGGCACTGTGCAGGCGCAGAGGGGAGGAGACTATGAAAATTACTTCTTGGGACTAATTTTAATACAAAGCAGGAGTAGGTTATGCATATGTATAGACATATTGCGAAATCTAATGAATATGTAAAGCTTCAATGTATAGAACTGAGACCTGATTGCAGTATTGGTGTTCACGATTTGTGGTGGAGAACGCCCCGTGCACCCAGTGCTGAATAAAAACATACCTCTCTATAACTTTTGTCACGGTTTGATACTGGCCCGGCAATTAAACCGAATAACAGATTTTTATATTAATCTCCATCTCCTCCCTGATAAGGAAAGGAGAGAGAATAAGGGAAAGAGACTTATGGGTTGGAAACTAAACTACACAACTTTAATGAAACAGTAATGATAAATAGGAAAAATTACTAAATATATACAAATATACAAATATACATGAACAGATTGATCCCACGTCCTCCCCCCTTTCCCCAATAACTCTCACGCCACCACCGAGGCTGCAGGGCAGCCCTGGGAAAGTCCAGGCTGGACTCCTGCAGTCAGGAGCAGTCGGGAGCTGGAGGCAGGAAATTCTGAGGAAAATGTTTTCCTCAGAAGTGAGCAATGTCCTTGGCTTTGCATACCAGTCTCTAGCAGTAACTATAAACATCCAGTGTTATCAGTCCTAGAAGCAGACACTGTCTGAGAAACTTGCTGTTAATTTCAGCAAGTGCAGCTACTTACAAGAAACTTAGCTGAAAGCAAAAGTACAAACCAGAAAATCACCTTATCCTGGCCCAAACCAGGACACTTTACAAGTTGTAGAGTCATCATTCTGCAAGTTACTCCTGCCCATCTACTCTGCCCTGCTGGAATATTGTGTCCAGTTCTGGGCCCCTCAGTTCCAGAAGGACCGGGAACTGCTTGAAAGAATCAAGCACAGCGTGACTAAGATGATTACGGGAGTAGAACATCTCACCCATGAAGAAAAGCTGAGGGAGCTGGGTCTCTTCAGTTTGGAGAAGAGGAGAATGAGGGGTGATCTCATCAATGTTTCTAAATAGGTAAGGGGCGAGTGCTAGGAGGACAGAGTCAAGCTTTTCTTAGGGATGACTAATAATTGAGCAAGGGGCAACGGTTATAAATCAGTGCATAGGTGGTTCTGTATAAACATAAGGAAGACTTTTTTCACTGTGAAGGTGACAGGGCACTGGAATGGGCTGCCCAGGGAGGTTGTGGAGTCTCCTTCCCTAGAGACATTCAAAGCCCACCTGGATGCGTTCCTGTGTGAACTAAGTGACTCTGATCTTTCGAGGTCACTTCTAACCCCTAATTTTCTGATTCTATGATACCGAGAGAGGGTTTGTGCTGGTGGAAATCCCCCCTAAAGAAGCTCACCATCACCCCTCCTCTGATAAGCCTGTTTCCCTCAAACAGTGGTTAATGACTAAGCATGGTTGAGACCTCTCAGATTGAGCAACCCACTCTATCCTCAATCCTTCTCTCTGTTATTGTCTCCATATGTAGTACCTAGGCCATATGAAGGTCTTCTCCAGGCAGTCTTTTAGGAATGTTAAAAAGGTCTTGTTCTAGGGCTTAAAATGCTGTATCAAGACCACTCCCTTCTAGTAATAGTTGTAAAAGAGAAGAAAGAGAGAGGACGGATTGAAACAAAGAGGTTGTAGGGAATTCACACCCCAAAGATCCAGGGTGTTTCCCATTGGTCTCCCCATGGAAAGGGGGGGTGGTCCAAACTGTAAGAGAGGCGTGTGTGTGGGAGGGGGGGGGAGGGATAAATGTCTTCTTCTTTTATGCTAAGAGCATCTTGCTGCTCCACAACAACTAGGTGATCCTTGTGAAGAGTGGTCATCTACCAGGTAAAGAAACTTTATCTTCTTAAATCCTTCAGAATGTTTGAGGCAAGAGCATAATGCACTATGCCTATTTCAGAGCTTGATGTGAGTGCTCTTCTGGCTATCACTTTCCCCCAGAACACTTGTCATAGCCATAAATATTTTGGGGCTGCAGGCTTCCCTCGTACCCTGAAATTGGAATCCCTTTTAAACCCTTGTTTCCTTTCAAAAAGGGAAAACAAGAAGGCAGAGCTGCAAAAATAGGAGGGGCTGCACCGGAATGCTCTTCTGGCCATCCTTGGAATACTGTTCAAAGCCCTAAGCACTTTGTGGATGTATGCTTCCCTTGTAACCTGAAAGTCACACATTTGCAGAGCCTTGTTTCCTGAAACCACAATTAACAAAAGGGAAAGCAAGGAAGCAGAGTTCCCAAAAACCGGGGGCTGGAAAGGAATGCTCTTCTGGCCATCACTTTCTGTCAGGAAAAGCGCATAGAAATTTGGAGGCTGTGGGCAAAAACCAATATCGTTGAAACACAGATCTCGTCTTTATTAGAAATCACACAGCATTATATAGAGCTCAAAAGCCACGCCTCTTTAGATAACAAATTCTTGCGAATATCCACACCTAGACTATACATCCTGTTTTTCGCTAAAGCTGCTCTTGCATCTGCCAAGCTACTTCTTCTAATCGCACTTTCAGAGACACTTCAAGGACAGGTTGTTCACTGCTCTCAGAACTAAAGGCTTCAGTCTGCTTCAAAGGCGTCAAAACATGGATTGACCATAATCACACGGTGCCCATGTTTCTTCAGAAATTCATCCACAACTTTCCTCTGGAACACTCCTGAAAGCTTCAAAGCCTTTGAGTATGTTGGCATTCCTTGTAACCTGAAAAAGGCACTTGTAGTAGTGTCCTGATTCTTTAAGCCACAGTTCCAAGAGAAACCAAGCAGGTATGTTGCCCGAAGCAGAGACACAAACCAACAGAGTGTCAGCTTGATGCGGTGCTTTATTAGGGGCCCGGGAAACCTGGGGACTAGCGTCCCAAATCAGGATTCCAAAAATCCTCCGTTTGGTTCAGCTTTTATACCCTTTTACAATGAGACCTTCGTGCAGAATTTCATGTGCTTCAGTTACAAAACGGTAGACAAAACAGTTACATGCTTTATACAAATAATGGTAGACAGACATCCACTAACTACAAATCTCTCATGCTTGTTTAACTTAAGATATTATTTAACCGATTCCCACCACCAACCCCCCTTACATGCGTAATATTTCAACCCTTTATCTTCAATGACAGTTTACTTTTCTTCATGTTCTCTCTTCTCAGTACATTCCTTGCTAGTTTCTCAAGACCCACTTCCAAGGTCTGTACACTACTTGCAACAAGTCCCCCCCTTTGAGCATCCTTC
>JAAWXA010000335.1:8970-32060 GCA_038090715.1 Florisuga fusca | reverse complement strand
TGTACTAGAGATAGGATATGGTATGTTATGTTCAGGTGGTGGGAAGGAGTTAAACAATAAGCCCTGGTAGAAGATGTCAAGCTATTGTTATTTACATGATTAATGGAACTGTCTTGTGATCTGACTCTGCACAAAACTTAAGATTGTAAAAGGTATAAAAGCTGGAATCAAAATATGGGTCGTCGGACTCCTGACTTTGGACACTAGTCCTCAGGTTTCCCGGGCCCTTGAAATAAAGCACCGCACAAAACTAACTCAGTTGGTTTGTGTCTCAGTTCAGGCAACACTAACATACAGCATTTATGAACAGGACTAGCAAAAATAGAAAGAGTGACCTCTGAAAAATTGGGCTGGCCCTAACCCTCACATGCCACCCTACCCACAGCACAACCACCATTAGGTCTAGGAGTCTGCATTTGACCAGAAACCTGGAATATACCAAGCCTCGACGTCCACTGCCCATTTTCCTCATTATGGCTCCCATACTCCGAACGCTTCGCACTGGAGAAAAGATGCAAAGAGTGACCACTGGAAATTTCTGCTGGTCCTAACCCTCACGTGCCACCCTACCCACAGCACCACCAACAATCAGGCTAGGGGTTTGCATTTGACCAGAAACGTGGACTATACCACCCCTCGACGGCCACAGCCCATTTTCCTCAAGAGGGCTGACAAACTCCGAACGCTTGGGACTGGACAAAAGATGCAAAGACTGACCACTGAAAACGTTTGCTGGCCCTAACCCTCACATGCCACCCTACCCACAGCACCACCAGCAATCGGGCTACGGGTTTGCATTTTAGGAGGAACCCCGAATATACCACCCCTGGACTGCCATAGCCCATTTTCCTCCACAGGGCTCCCAGACTCCAAATGCTTGTGACTGGACAAAAGATGCAAAGACTGACCACTGAAAACTTCTGCTGGCCCTAACACTCACATGCCACCCTACCCACAGCACCACCAGCAATCAGGCTAGGGGTTTCCATTTGACCACAAACCTGGAATATACCACCCCTCGACGGCCACAGCCCATTTTCCTCAATAGGGCTCTCATAGGATACGAACTTTCAGGACTGGCAAACAAATGCCAAGATTGACCACCGAAAACTTTTGCTGGTTTTAATATTCACATGCAACTCTATCCAAAGCACCATTAAAAATTGGGCTACGAGTTTTTGTTTTACAAACCCTAACCCTAACCCTACCCCTAATTCTAACCTTAACCCTAACATAAAGCATTTATGAACAGGACTAGTAAAAATGGAAAGAGTGACCTCTGAAAAATTTGGCTGGCCCTAACCCTCACATGCCACCCTACCCACAGCACCACCACCAATAGGTCTAGGAGTCTGCATTTGACCAGAAACCTGGAATATACCAAGCCTCGACGGCCACAGCCCATTTTCCTCATTATGGCTCCATTAGTCCCAACGCTTCGCACTGGAGAAAAGATGCAAAGTGTGACCACTGAAAACTTGTGCTGGCCCTAACCCTCACATGGCACCCTACCCACAGCACCACTAACAATAGGGCTAGGGGTTTGCATTTGACCACAAACCTGGAATGTACCACCCCTCGACGGCCACAGCAAATTTTCCTCAAGAGGGTTGCCAAAAAACGAACGCTTGGCACTGGAGGAAAGATGCAAAGAGTGACCACTGAAAACTTCTGCTGGCCCTAACACTCACATGCCACCCTACCCACAGCACCACCAACAATCAGGCTTTTTTACCAAAACCACACAAAATCAACCCTCTGTTGCTGTTCTGACTCTTCAATTCAAAATTTATGACTCAGTTCCTAACTCAATTTAAACAAGTCCGGAATAATATAATTTCCATGCAACATTATGATTAGCTATTTTTAAAATATATTAATTCTGATTATTTATAAAGAAATCCAGTTACCTTTTGTTAACATTTTGCTGTGCTGCCATCTACAGCTCTAGGATCTGAAGAGTTTGAGGGATGCCCTTCTGCCTCTGTTGATTCAGACAGAAAAAAGAGAAGGAAGCCTATTAAAAGAGGTGGCTTTTATGGAGTTTTCCTGCTCCACCTCTTTCCCAGAATCCCCTGGAAGAAACCTCTCCTCTTCTTGACTCTTTGCACCTGGGATGCAGGAGCCTCAGCTGCTATCTCTTAGAACATCACACCCTAACCCTAAACCCTCCCCAGATCCCTCACTACTCCCCCTGCCAACAGCAGCATTTTAAAACCTGGGGCTGGAAAAAAAAAAACTCAGGACACAGAGAATAAGAAAATCTTTCCTTAAACTAGATCAGAAATTTCAACCACTGAGATGGGGAAGTGGTTCAGAGCAGAATAACATTTGTTTCTTAGGGGGAAAACTAATGTCACCTGCAACACATGTAGAGGAAAAGCTTGGCACTGGAGAAAAGATGCAAAGAGTGGCCACTGAAAACTTCTGCTGGCCCTAACCCTCACATGCCACCCTACCCAAAGCATCACCAACAATCAGGGTAGGGGTTTGCATTTGACCACAAACCTGGAATATAGCACCCCTCGACGGTCACAGCATATTTTCCTCAAGAGGGCTCCCAAACTCCGAACGCTTGGCACTGGAGAAAAGATGCAAAGAGTGACCACTGAAAACTTGAGCTGGCCCTAACCCTCACATGCCACCCTAACAACTACACCATAAACAATCAGGCTAGGGGTTTGCATTTCACCAGAAACCTGGCCTATACAACCCCTCGACAGCCACAGCCCATTTTTCTCAAAACGGCTCCCAAACTCCGAACGCTTGGCACTGGAGAAAAGATGCAAAGAGTGACCACTGAAAACTTCTGCTGGCCCTAACCCTCACATGCCACCCTACCCACAGCACCACCAACAATAGGCTAGTGGTTTGCATTTGACCAGAAACCTGGAATATACTACCCCTCGACGGCCACAGCCCATTTTCCTCACTAGGGCTGCCAAACTCTGAACGCTTGGCACTGGAGAAAAGATGCAAAGAGTGACCACTGAAAACTTCTTCTGGCCCTACCCCTCACATGCCACCCTACCCACAGCACCATAAACAATAGGGCTAGGGCTTTGCATTTCACCACAAACCTGGAATATACCAAGCCCTTGACGGCCACACCCAATTTTCCTCAATACGGCTCCCCAACTCCGAACGCTTGGCACTGGAGAAAAGGTGCAAAGAGTGACCACTGAAAACTTCTGCTGGCCCTAACCCTCACGTGCCACCCTACCCAGAGCACCACCAACAACCAGGCTAGGGGGTTGCATTCCACCACAAACCTGGACTATACCACCCCTCAACGGCCACAGCCCATTTTCCTCATTACGACTCCCCAACTCCAAACGCTTGGCAATGGAGAAAAGATGCAAAGAGTGACCACTGAAAACTTCTGCTGGCCCTAACCCTCACATGCCACCCTACCCGCAGCACCACCAACAATCCGGCTAGGGGTTTGCATTTTAGGAGGAAACCCGAATATACCACCCCTGGACGGACACAGCCCACTTTCTTCAATAGGGCTCCCAGGCTCTGAACGCTTCGTACTGGACAAAAGATGCAAAGAGTGAGCACTGAAAACTTTGGCTGGACCTAACTCTCACATGCCACCCTTCCCACAGCACCACCAACAATCGGCTAGGGGTTTGCATTTTAGGAGGAACCCTGAATATACCACCCCTCGACGGCCACAGCCCATTTTGCTCAATATGGCTCCCAAAATCTGAACGCTTGGGACTGGACAAAAGATGCAAAGACTGACCACTGAAAACGTTGGCTGGCCCTAACCTTCACATGCCACCCTACCCACAGCACCACCAACAATCGGGCTACGGGTTTGCATTTTAGGAGGAACCCCGAATATACCACCCCTGGACAGCCACAGCCCCTTTTCTTCAATAGGGCTCCCAGACTCCTAACGCTTGGGACTGGAGAAAAGATGCAAAGAGTGAGCACTGAAAACTTCTGCTGGCCCTAACCCTCACATGGCACCCTACCCACAGCACCACTAACAATAAGGCTAGGGGTTTGCATTTCACCAGAAACCTGGACTATACAACCCGTCGATGGCCACAGCCCATTTTCCTCAGGAGGGCTCCCAAACTCCGAAGGCTTGGCACTGGAGAAAAGATGCAAAGAGTGACCACTGAAAACTTCTGCTGGCCCTAACCCTCACGTGCCACCCTACTCACAGAACCACAGACAATCAGGCTACTGGTTTGCATTTGACCACAAACCTGGAATATACCACCCCTCGACGGCCACAGCCCATTTTCCTCAAGAGGGCTCCCGGACTCCGAACGCTTGGCACTGGAGAAAAGATGCAAAGAGTGACCACTGAAAACTTCTGCTGGCCCTACCCCTCACATGCCACCCTACCCACAGCACCACCAACAATCAGGCTTTTTTACCAAAACCACACAAAATCAACCCTCTGTTGCTGTTCTGACTCTTCAATTCAAAATTTCTGACTCAGTTCCTAACTCAATTTAAACAAGTCCGGAATAATATAATTTCCATGCAACATTATGATTAGCTATTTTTAAAATATATTGATTCTGATTATTTATAAAAAAATCCAGTTACCTTTTGTTAACATTTTGCTGTGCTGCCATCTACAGCTCTAGGATCTGAAGAGTTTGAGGGATGCCCTTCTGCCTCTGTTGATTCAGACTGAAAAAAGAGAAGGAAGCCTATTAAAAGAGGTGGCTTTTATGGAGTTTTCCTGCTCCACCTCTTTCCCAGAATCCCCTGGAAGAAACCTCTCCTCTTCTTGACTCTTTCCACCTGGGATGCAGGAGCCTCAGCTGCTATCTCTTAGAACATCACACCCTAACCCTAAACCCTCCCCAGATCCCTCACCACTCCCCCTGC
The DNA here is from genome assembly GCA_038090715.1 of Florisuga fusca. NCBI lineage: Eukaryota > Metazoa > Chordata > Aves > Apodiformes > Trochilidae > Florisuga > Florisuga fusca. Next base: position 27,197 of record JAAWXA010000335.1, on the reverse strand, counting down.
CAACAGCAGCATTTTAAAACCTGGGGCTGGAAAAAAAAAAACTCAGGACACAGAGAATAAGAAAATCTTTCCTTAAACCAGATCAGAAATTTCAACCACTGAGATGGGGAAGTGGTTCAGAGCAGAATAACATTTGTTTCTTAGGGGGAAAACTAATGCCACCTGCAACACATGTAGAGGAAAAGCTTGGCACTGGAGAAAAGATGCAAAGAGTGGCCACTGAAAACTTCTGCTGGCCCTAACCCTCACATGCCACCCTACCCAAAGCATCACCAACAATCAGGGTAGGGGTTTGCATTTGACCACAAACCTGGAATATAGCACCCCTCGACGGTCACAGCCCATTTTCCTCAAGAGGGCTCCCAAACTCCGAACGCTTGGCACTGGAGAAAAGATGCAAAGAGTGACCACTGAAAACTTGTGCTGGCCCTAACTCTCACATGCCACCCTACCAACAACACCATAAACAATCAGGCTAGGGGTTTGCATTTGACCAGACACCTGGACTATACAACCCCTCGACGGCCACAGCCCGTTTTCCTCAAGAGGGCTCCCAGACTCTGAACGCTTGGCACTGGAGAAAAGATGCAAAGAGTGACCACTGAAAACTTCTGCGAACCCTAACCCTCACGTGCCACCCTACCCACAGCACCACCAACAATAGGGCTAGGGGTCTGCATTTGACCACAAACCTGGAATATACCACGCCTCGACGGCCACAGCCCATTTTCCTCATTATGGCTCCCATACTCCGAACGCTTCGCACTGGAGAAAAGATGCAAAGAGTGACCACTGAAAACTTCTGCTGGCCCTAACCCTCACATGGCAACCTACCCACAGCACCACTAACAATAAGGCTAGGGGTTTGCATTTCACCAGAAACCTCGACTATAAAACCCGTCGATGGCCACAGCCCATTTTCCTCAGGAGGGCTCCCAAACTCCGAAGGCTTGGCACTGGAGAAAAGATGTAAAGAGTGACCACTGAAAACTTCTGCTGGCCCTAACCCTCACATGCCACCCTACCCACAGCACCACCAACACTCGGGCTATGGGTTTGCATTTTAGGAGGAACCCCAAATATACCACCCCTGCACGGCCACAGCCCATTTTCCTCAATAGGGCTCCCAGACTCCGAAGGCTTGGCACTGGAGAAAAGATGTGAAAAGTGACCACTGAAAACTTCTGCTGGCCCTAACCCTCACGTGCCACCCTACCCACAGCACCACCAACAAGAGGGCTAGGGGTTTGCATTTCACCACAAACCTGGAATGTACCACCCCTCGACGGCCACAGCAAATTTTCCTCAAGAGGGTTGCCAAAAAATGAACGCTTGGCACTGGAGGAAAGATGCAAAGAGTGACCACTGAAAACTTCTGCTGGCCCTAACCCTCACGTGCCACCCTACCCACAGCACCACCAGCAATCAGGCTAGGGGTTTGCATTTCACCAGAAACCTGGAATATACCACCCCCTCAACGACCACAGGCCCATTTTCCTCACTACGGCTCCCAAACTCCGAACGCTTGGCACTGGAGAAAAGATGCAAAGAGTGACCACTGAAAACTTGTGCTGGCCCTAACTCTCACATGCCACCCTACCAACAACACCACTAACAATCAGGCTAGGGGTTTGCATTTGAACAGAAACCTAGAATATACTAACCCTCGACGACCACATACCTTTTTTTCCTCAAGAGGGCTCCCAAACTCCGTACGCTTGGCACTGGATAGAAGATGCAAAGACTGACCACTGAAAACTTTGCTGTCCCTAACCCTCACATGCCACCCTACCCACAGCACCACCAACAATCGGGCTACGGGTTTGCATTTTAGCAGGAACCCCGAATATACTACACCTGGACGGCCACAGCCCATTTTCTTCATTAGGAATCCCAGACCCCGAACGCTTGGGACTGGAGAAAAGATGCAAAGAGTGACCATTGAAAACTTTGGCTGGCCCTAACCCTCACATGCCACCCTACCCACAGCACTACCACCAATCGGGCTACGGGTTTGCATTTTAGGAGGAACCCCGAAAATACCACCTCCACACGGCCACAGCCCATTTTCCTCAGTAGGGCTTTCAGACTCCGAACGCTTGGGACTGGACAAAAGATGCAAAGAGTGACCATTGAAAACTTTTGCTGGCCCTAACCCTCACATGCCACCCTACTCACAGAACCACAGACAATCAGGCTACTGGTTTGCGTTTGACCACAAACCTGGAATATACCACCCCTCGACAGCAAAAGCCTATTTTCCTCAAGAGGGCTGCCAGACTCCGAACGCTTCGCACTGGAGAAAAGATGCAAAGAGTGACCACTGAAAACTTCTGCTGGCCCTAACCCTCACATGCCACCCTACCCACAGCACCACCAACAATCAGGCTAGGGGTTTGCATTTGACAAGAAACCTGGAATGTACCAACCCTAGACGGCCACAGCCCTTTTTCCTCAAGAGGGCTTCCAAACTCCGAACGCTTGGCACTGGAGAAAAGATGCAAAGAGTGACCACTGAAAACTTCTGCTAGCCCTAACCCTCACATACCACCCTACCTACAGCACAACCAGCAATCAGGGTAGGGTTTTGCATTTGACCAGAAACCTGGAATATACCACCCCTCGACGGCCACAGCCAATTTTCCTCAATAGGGCTCCCAGACTCCGAACGCTTGGGACTGGACAAAAGATGCAAAGAATGAGCACTGAAAACTTTGGCTGGCCCTAACCCTCACATGCCACCCTAGCCACAGCAGAACCAACAGTCGGGCTAGGGGTTTGCATTTTAGGAGGAACCCGGAATATACTACACCTGGATGGCCACATCCCATTTTCTTCAATAGGGCTTTCAGACTCTGAACGCTTGGGACTGGACAAAAGATGCAAAGACTGACCACTGAAAACTTTGGCTGGCCCTTAACCTCACATGCCACCCTACCCACAGCACCACCAACAATCAGGCTACGGGTTTCCATTTGACCACAAACATGGACTATAAAACCCGTCGACGGCCACAGCTCATTTCCCTCAAGAGGGCTCCCAAACTCCGAACGCTTGGCACTGGAGAAAAGATGCAAAGAGTGACCACTGAAAACTTCTGCTAGCCCTAACCCTCACATGCCACCCTACCCACAGCTCCACCAAGAATCAGGCTAGGGGTTTGCATTTGACCACAAACCTGGAATATACCACTACTCGAAAGCAACAGCCCATTTTCCTCAAGAGGGCTGCCAGACTCCGAAGGCTTGGCACTGGAGAAAAGATGTGAAAAGTGACCACTGAAAACTTCTGCTGGCCCTAACCCTCACATGCCACCCTACCCACAGCACCACCACCAATAGGACTAGGTGTCTGCATTTGACCAAAAACCTGGAATATACCAAGCCTCGACGGCCACAGCCCATGATCCTCATTATGGCTCCCAGACTCTGAACGCTTGGCACTGGAGAAAAGATGCAAAGAGTGACCACTGAAAAATTTGGCTGGCCCTAACCCTCACATGCCACCCTACCCACAGCACCACCAACAATAGGGCTAGGGGTATGCATTTGACCACAAACCTGGAATATAGCACCCCTCGACAGCCACAGCCCATTTTCCTCAATAGGGCTCTCATAGGATACGAACTTTCAGGACTGGCAAACAAATGCCAAGATTGACCACCGAAAACTTTTGCTGGTTTTAATATTCACATGCCACTCTATCCAAAGCACCATTAAAAATTGGGCTACGAGTTTTTGTTTTACAAACCCTAACCCTAACCCTACCCCTAATTCTAACCTTAACCCTAACATAAAGAATTTATGAACAGGACTAGTAAAAATAGAAAGAGTGACCTCTGAGAAATTTGGCTGGCCCTAACCCTCACATGCCAGCCTACCCACATCACCACCACCAATAGGCTAGTGGTTTGCATTTGACCAGAAACCTGGAATATACCAAGCCTCGACGGCCACAGCCCATTTTCCTCATTATGGCTCCATTAGTCCCAACGCTTCGCACTGGAGAAAAGATGCAAAGAGTGACCACTGAAAACTTGTGCTGGCCCTAACCCTCACATGGCACCCTACCCACTGCACCATAACAATAGGCTAGGGGTTTGCATTTCACCAGAAACCTGGACTATACAACCCCTCGACGGCCACAGCCCGTTTTCCTCAAGAGGGCTCCCAGACTCTGAACGCTTGGCACTGGAGAAAAGATGCAAAGAGTGACCACTGAAAACTTCTGCTAGCCCTTACCCTCACATGCCACCCTACCTACAGCACAACCAGCAATCAGGATAGGATTTTGCATTTGACCACAAACCTGGAATATACAACCCCTCGACGGCCACAGCCCATTTTTCTCATTACGGCTCCCAAACTCCGAACACTTGGCACTGGAGAAAAGATGCAAAGAGGGACCACTGAAAACTTGAGCTGGCCCTAACCCTCACATGCCACCCTACCTACAGCACAACCAGCAATCAGGGTAGGGTTTTGCATTTGACCACAAACCTGGAATATACCACCCCTCGACGGCCACAGCCCATTTTCCTCATTACGGCTCCCAGACTCTGAACGCTTGGCACTGGAGAAAAGATGCAAAGAGTGACCACTGGAAATTTCTGCTGGCCCTAACCCTCACATGCCACCCTACCCACAGCACCACCACCAGTAGGACTAGGTGTCTGCATTTGACCACAAACCTGGAATATACCAAGCCTCGACGGCCACAGCCCATTATCCTCATTATGGCTCCCATACTCCGAACGCTTCGCACTGGAGAAAAGATGCAAAGAGTGACCACTGGAAATTTCTGCTGGTCCTAACCCTCACGTGCCACCCTACCCACAGCACCACCAACAATCAGGCTAGGGGTTTGCATTTGACCAGAAACGTGGACTATACAACCCTCGATGGCCACAGCCCATTTTCCTCAGGAGGGCAACCAAACTCCGAAGGCTTGGCACTGGAGAAAAGATGAGAAAAGTGACCACTGAAAACTTCTGCTGGCCCTAACCCTCACATGCCACCCTACCCACAGCAACACCAACAATAGGGCTAGGGGTTTGCATTTGACCACAAACCTGGAATATAACACCCCTCGACGGTCACAGCCCATTTTCCTCAAGAGGGCTCCCAAACTCCGAACGCTTGGGACTGGACAAAGATGCAAAGAGTGTCACCACTGAAAACTTGTGCTGGCCCTAACCCTCACATGCCACCCTACCCACAGCACCACCAACAATCAGGCTACGGGTTTGCATTTTAGGAGGAACCCCGAATATACAACCCCTGGACGGCCACAGGCCATTTCCTCATTAATTCTCCCAGACTCCAAATGCTTGGGACTGGACAAAAGATGCAAAGACTGACCACTGAAAACTTTCGCTGGCCCTGACCCTCACATGCCACCCTACCCACAGCACCACCAACAATCGGGCTACGGGTTTGCATTTTAGGAGGAACCCCGAATATACCACCCCTGGACGGCCACAGCCCATTTTCCTCAATAGGGCTCCCAGACTCCGAACGCTTGGGACTGGACAAAAGATGCAAAGACTGACCACTGAAAACTTTTGCTGGCCCTAACCCTCACATGCCACCCTACCCACAGCACCACCAACAATCGGGCTACGGGTTTGCATTTTAGGAGGAATCCCGAATATACCAGCCCTCGACGGCCACAGCCCATTTTCCTCAAGAGGGCTCCCATACTCCAAACGCTTGTGACTGGACAAAAGATGCAAAGAGTGAGCACTGAAAACTTTGGCTGGCCCTAACCCTCACATGCCACCTTACCCACAGTACCACTAATAATCGGGCTAGGGGTTTGCATTTGACCAGAAACCTGGACTAAACCAACCCTCGATGGCCACAGCCCATTTTCCCCAATAGGGCTCCCTTAAAATACGAACTCTCAGGACTGGCAAACAGATGCTACGATTGACCACTGAAAACTTTTGCTGGTTTTTATATTCACATGCCACCCTACCCACAGCACCACAAAAAACCAGGCTACAGGTTTTTATTTTAAAAGCCTAACCCTAACCCTAACCATACCCCTAATTTTAACCTTAACCCTAACATAGGGAATTTCTGAACAGGAGTAGTAAAAATGGAAAGAGTGAGCACAGAAAATTTCTGCTGGCCCTAACCCTCACACGCCACCCTACCCACCGCACCACCAACAATCAGGCTAGGGGTTTGCATTTGACCACAAACCTGGAATGTGTCACCCCTCGAAGGTCAAAACCCATTTTCCTCAAGAGGGTTCCCAGACTCCGAACGCTTGGGACTGGATAGAAGATGCAAAGACTGACCACTGAAAACTTCTGCTGTCCCTAACCCTCACATGCCACCCTAACCACAGCACCACCAACAATCGGGCTACAGGTTTGCATTTTAGGAGGAACCCCGATTATACCACCCTTGGACGGCCACAGCCGATTTTCGTTAGGAGGGCTCCTAGACTCCGAACGTTTGGGACTGGAGAAACGATGCAAAGAGTGAGCACTGAAGACTTTTGCTGGCCCTAACCCTCACTTGCCACCCTACCCACAGCACCCCCAACAATCGGGCTACGGGTTTGCATTTTAGCAGGAACCCCGAATATACGAAACCTCGACGGCCACAGCCCATTTTCCTCAATAGGGCTCCCAGACTCCGAACGCTTGAGACTGGACAGAAGATGCAAAGACTGACCACTGAAAACTTTTGCTGGCCCTAACCCTCACATGCCACCCTACCCACAGCACCACCAACAATCGGGCTACTGGTTTGCATTTTAGGAGGAACCCCGAATATACGAAACCTCGACGGCCAAAGCCCATTTTCCTCAATAGGGCTCCCAGACTCCGAACGCTTGGGACTGGACAAAAAATGGAAAGAGTGACCTCTGAAAAATTTGGCTGGCCCTAACCCTCACATGCCACCCTACCCACAGCACCACCAACAATAGGGCTAGGGGTTTGCATTTGACCACAAACCTGGAATATACCACCCCTCGACGGCCACAGCCCATTTTCCTCAATAGGGCTCTCCTAGGATACGAACTTTCAGGACTGGCAAACAAATGCCAAGATTGACCACCGAAAACTTTTGCTGGTTTTAATATTCACATGCCACTCTATCCAAAGCACCATTAAAAATTGGGCTACGAGTTTTTGTTTTACAAACCCTAACCCTACCCCTAATTCTAACCTTAACCCTAATATAAAGCATTTATGAACAGGACTAGTAAAAATGGAAAGAGTGACCACTGAAAACTTCTGCTGACCCTAACCCTCACATGCCACCCTACCCACAGCACCACCAACAATCAGGCTAGGTGTTTGCATTTGACCACAAACATGGAATATACCAACCCTCGACAACAAAAACCTATTTTCCTCAAGAGGGCTTCCAAACTCCGAACGCTTGGCACTGGAGAAAAGATGCAAAGAGTGACCACTGAAAACTTCTGCTGGCCCTAACCCTCACATGCCACCCTACCCACAGCACCACCAACAATCAGGCTAGGGGTTTGCATTTGACCACAAACCTGGAATATACCACCCCTCGACGGCCACAGCCCATTTTCCTCATTAGGGCTCCCAAACTCCGAACGCTTCGCACTGGAGAAAAGATGCAAAGAGTGACCACTGAAAACTTCTGCTGGCCCTAACCCTCACATGCCACCCTACCCACAGCACCACCAACAATCAGGCTAGGGGTTTGCATTTCACCAGAAACCTGGAATATACCACCCCCTCAACGACCACATACCATTTTTCGTCAAGAGGGCTCCCAGACTCTGAATGCTTGGCACTAGAGAAAAGATGCAAAGAGTGAGCACTGTAAACTTTCTGCTGGCATTAACCCTCACATGCCACCCTACCCAAAGCATCACCAACAATAAGGCTAGGGGTTTGCATTTCACCAGAAACCTGGACTATACAATCCCTCGACGCCCACAGCCCATTTTCCTAATGAGGGCGCCCAGACTCCGAACGCTTGCACTGGAGAAAAGATGTAAAGAGTGACCACTGAAAAATTCTGCTGGCCCTAACCCTAACATGGCAACCTACCCATAGCACCACTAACAATAAGGCTAGGGGTTTGCATTTCACCAGAAACCTCGACTATAAAACCCGTCGATGACCACATACCCTTTTTCGTCAAGAGGGCTCCCAGACTCTGAATGCTTGGCACTAGAGAAAAGATGCAAAGAGTGAGCACTGTAAACTTCTGCTGGCATTAACCCTCACATGCCACCCTACCCAAAGCATCACCAACAATAAGGCTAGGGGTTTGCATTTGACCACAAAACCGGAATGTACCAACCCTCGATGGTCACAGCCAATTTTCCTCATTACGGCTCCAAACTCGGAACGCTTGGCACTGGAGAAAAGATGCAAAGAGTGACCACTGAAAACTTCTGCTGGCCCTAACCCTCACATGCCGCCCTACCCACAGCACCACCAACAATCAGGCTTTTTTACCAAAACCACACAAAATCAACCCTCTGTTGCTCTTCTGACTCTTCAATTCAAAATTTCTGACTCAGTTCCTAACTCAATTTAAACAAGTCCGGAATAATATAATTTCCATGCAACATTATGATTAGCTATTTTTAAAATATATTGATTCTGATTATTCATAAAAAAATCCAGTTACCTTTTTTTAACATTTTGCTGTGCTGCCATCTACAGCTCTAGGATCTGAAGAGTTTGTGGGATGCCCTTCTGCCTCTGTTGATTCAGACTGAAAAAAGAGAAGGAAGCCTATTAAAAGAGGTGGCTTTTATGGAGTTTTCCTGCTCCACCTCTTTCCCAGAATCCCCTGGAAGAAACCTCTCCTCTTCTTGACTCTTTGCACCTGGGATGCAGGAGCCTCAGCTGCTATCTCTTAGAACATCACACCCTAACCCTAAACCCTCCCCAGATCCCTCACCACTCCCCCTGCCAACAGCAGCATTTTAAAACCTGGGGCTGGAAAAAAAAAACTCAGGACACAGAGAATAAGAAAATCTTTCCTTAAACCAGATCAGAAATTTCAACCACTGAGATGGGGAAGTGGTTCAGAGCAGAATAACATTTGTTTCTTAGGGGGAAAACTAATGTCACCTGCAACACATGTAGAGGAAAAGCTTGGCACTGGAGAAAAGATGCAAAGAGTGACCACTGAAAACTGGGGCAGGCCCTAACCCTCACATGCCACCCTACCCACAGCACCACCAACAATCAGGCTAGGGGTTTCCATTTAACCAGAAACCTGGACTATACACCCCTCGACGGCCACAGCCCATTTTCCTCAATACGGCTCCCAAACTCCGAACGCTTGGCACTGGAGAAAAGATGCAAAGAGTGACCACTGAAAACTTCTGCTGGCCCTAACTCTCACATGCCACCCTACCAACAACACCACCACCAATAGGTCTAGGACTCTGCATTTGACCAGAAACCTGGAATATACCAAGCCTCGACGGCCACAGCCCATTATCCACATTATGGCTCCCATACTCGGAACGCTTCACACTGGAGAAAAGATGCAAAGAGTGACCACTGAAAACTTCTGCTGGCCCTAACCCTCACGTGCCACCCTACCCACAGCACCACCAACAATAGGGCTAGGGGTTTGCATTTGACCACAAACTTGGAATGTACCACCCCTCGACGGCCACAGCAAACTTTCCTCAAGAAGGTTGCCAAAAAACGAACGCTTGGCACTGGAGGAAAGATGCACAGAGTGACCACTGAAAACTTCTGCTGGCCCTAACACTCACATGCCACCCTACCCACAGCACCACCAGCAATCAGGCTAGGGGTTTCCATTTGACCACAAACCTGGAATATACCACCCCCTCAACGACCACATACCCTTTTTCGTCAAGAGGGCTCCCAGATTCTGAATGCTTGGCACTAGAGAAAAGATGCAAAGAGTGACCACTGAAAACTTCTGCTGGCCCTAACCCTCACATGCCACTCTACCCACAGCACCACCAACAAGAGGGCTAGGGGTTTGCATTTGACCACAAACCTGGAATATACCAACCCTCGATGGTCACAGCCCATTTTCCTCATTACGGCTCCAAACTCGGAACGCTTGGCACTGGAGAAAAGATGCAAAGAGTGACCACTGAAAACTTCTGCTGGCCCTAACCCTCACATGCCACCTTACCCACAGTACCACTAATAATCGGGCTAGGGGTTTGCATTTGACCAGAAACCTGGACTATACCACCCCTGGACTGCCACAGCCCATTTTACCCAATAGGGCACCCTTAAGATAAGAACTCTCGGGACTGGCAAACAAATGCTAAGATTGACCACTGAAAACTTTTGCTGGTTTTTATATTCACATGCCACGCTACCCACAGAACCACAAAAGACCAGGCTACGGGTTTTTGTTTTACAAACCCTAACCCTAACCCTACCCCTAATTCTAACCTTAATCCTAACATAGAGCATTTATGAACAGGACTAGTGAAAATGGAAAGAGTGACCACTGAAAACTTTGGCTGGCCCTAACCCTCACATGCCACCCTACCCACAGCACCACCAACAAGCAGGCTACGAGTTTGCATTTGACCAGAAACCTGGACTATACCACCCCTGGACTGCCACAGCCCATTTTACCCAATAGGGCACCCTTAAGATAAGAACTCTCGGGACTGGCAAACAAATGCTAAGATTGACCACCGAAAACTTTTGCTGGTTTTTATATTCACATGCCACCCTACCCACAGCACCACAAAAAACCAGGCTACAGGTTTTTATTTTAAAAGCCTAACCCTAACCCTAACCATACCCCTAATTTTAACCTTAACCCTAACATAGGGAATTTCTGAACAGGAGTAGTAAAAATGGAAAGAGTGAGCACAGAAAATTTCTGCTGGCCCTAACCCTCACACGCCACCCTACCCACAGCACCACCAACAATCAGGCTACGGGTTTGCATTTGAACAGGAACCCCGAATATACCACCCCTCGACGGCCACAGCCCATTTTCCTCAATAGGGCTCCCAGACTCCGAACATTTGGGACTGGACAAAAGATTCAAAGCGTGACCACTGAACACTTTGGCTGACCCTAACCCTCACATGCCACCCTACCCACAGCACCACCAACAATCGGGCTACGGGTTTGCATTTTAGGAGGAACCCCAAATATACAACCCCTCAACGGCCACAGCCCATTTTCCTCAATAGGGCTCCCAGAGTAAGAACGCTTGGGACTGGACAAAAGATGCAAAGAGTGAGCACTGAAAACTTTGGCTGGCCCTAACCCTCACATGCCACCCTACCCACAGCACAGATGTGTATAAGGCTACGGGTTTGCATTTTAGGAGGAACCCCGAATATACCATCCCTCGACGGCCACAGCCCATTTGCCTCAATAGGGCTCCCAGACTCCGAACGTTTGGGACGGGACAAAAGATGCAAAGAGTGAGCACTGAAAACTTTGGCTGGCCCTAACCCTCACATGCCACCCTACCCACAGCACCACCAACAATCGGGCTACGGGTTTGCATTTTAGGAGGAACCCCGAATATACCACCCCTCGACGGCCACAGCCCATTTTCCTCAATAGGGCTCCCAGACTCCGAACGCTTGGGACTGGACAAAAGATGCAAAGAGTGAGCACTGAAAACTTCTGCTGGCCCTAACACTCACATGCCACCCTATCCACAGCACCAGCAACAATCCGGCTACATGTTTCCATTTGAACAGAAACCTGGACTATACCAAACCTCAACGGCCACAGCCCATTTTCCTCAATAGGGAACCCTTAGGATACGAACTTTCAAGACTGGCAAACAAAGGCCAAGATTGACCACCAAAAACTTGTGCTGGTTTTGGTATTCACATGCCCCTCTACCAGAAGCACTATCAACAATTGGGCTAAGGGTTTTTGTTTTCCAAACCCTAACCCTAGCCCTAATTCTAAACTTAAACCTTACATAAATCATTTATAAACAGGACTAGTAAAAATGGAAAGAGTGACCACTGAAATCTTTGGCTGGCCCTAACCCTCACATGCCACCCTACCCACAGCACCACCAACAATCGGGCTACGGGTTTGCATTTTAGGAGGAACCCCGAAAATACCACCCCCAGACGGCCACAGCCCATTTTCCTCAATAGGGCTCCCAGACTACGACAGCTTGGGACTGGACAAAAGATGCAAAGAGTGAGCACTGAAAAATTTGGCTGGCCCTAACCCTCACATGCTACCCTACCCACAGCACCACCAACAATAGGGCTAGGGGTTTGCATTTGACCACAAACCGGTTCTATACAACCCCTCGACGGCCACAGCCCATTTTCCTCAAGAAGGGTCCCAAACTCCGAACGCTTGGCACTGGAGAAAAGATGCAAAGAGGGACCACTAAAAACTTCTGCTTGCCCTAACTCTCACATGCCACCCTAACAACTACACCATAAACAAAGAGGCTAGGGGTTTGCATTTAACCAGAAACCTGGACTATACAACCCCTCGACAGCCACAGCCAATTTTTCTCAATACGGCTCCCAAACTCTAAACGCTTGGCACTGGAGAAAAGATGCAAAGAGGGAACACTGAAAACTTCTGCTGGCCCTAACCCTCACATGCCACCCTACCCACACCACCACCAACAATCAGGCTAGGGGTTTGCATTTGACCACAAACATGGACTATACAACCCCTCGACGGCCACAGCCCATTTTCCTCAAGAGGGCTCCCAAACTCCAAACGCTTGGCAGTGGAGAAAAGATGCAAAGAGTGACCACTGAAAACTTCTGCTGGCCCTAACCCTCACATGCCACCCTACCCACAGCACCACCAACAATAGGGCTAGGGGTTTGCATTTGACCACAAACCTGGAATATACCACCCCTCGACGGCCACAGCCCATTTTCCTCACTACGGCTCCCAAACTCCGAACGCTTGGCGCTGGAGAAAAGATGCAAAGAGTGACCTCTGAAATCTTGGGCTGGCCCTAACCCTCACATGCCACCCTGCCCACAGCACCACCAACAATAGGGCTAGGGGTTTGCACTTGACCACAAACCTGGAATATACCACTCCTCGACGGCCACAGCCCATTTTCCTCAATAGGGCTCTCATAGGATACGAACTTTCAGGACTGGCAAACAAATGCCAAGACTGACCACCGAAAACTTTTGCTGGTTTTAATATTCACATGCCACTCTATCCAAAGCACCATTAAAAATTGGGCTATGAGTTTTTGTTTTACAAACCCTAACCCTACCCCTAATTCTAACCTTAACCCTAACATAAAGCATTTATGAACAGGACTAGTAAAAATGGAAAGAGTGACCTCTGAAAAATTTGGCTGGCCCTAACCCTCACATGCCACCCTACCCACAGTACCACCAACAATCTGGCTACAGGTTTGCATTCTAAGAGAAACCTGGACTATACCACCCCTCGACGGCCACAGCCCATTTTCCTCAACAGGGCTCCCAAACTCCGAACGCTTCGCACTGGAGAAAAGATGCAAAGAGTGACCACTGAAACCTTCTGCTGGCCCTAACCCTCACATGCCAGCCTACCCACAGCACCACCAACAATCAGGCTAGGGGTTTGCATTTGACTAGAAACCTGGAATATACCACCCCTCGACAGTCACAGCCCTTTTTCCTCAAGAGGGCTCCCAAACTCCGAACGCTTGGCACTGGAGAAAAGATGCAAAGAGTGACCACTGAAAACTTCTGCTGGCCCTACCCCTCACATGCCACCCTACCCACAGCACCACCAACAATCAAGCTTTTTTACCAAAACCACACAAAATCAACCCTTTGTTGCTCTTCTGACTCTTCAATTCAAAATTTCTGACTCAGTTCCTAACTCAATTTAAACAAGTCTGGAATAATATAATTTCCATGCAACATTATTATTAGCTATTTTTAAAATATATTGATTCTGATTATTTATTAAAAAATCCAGTTACCTTTTTTTAACATTTTGCTGTGCTGCCATCTACAGCTCTAGGATCTGAAGAGTTTGAGGGATCCCCTTCTGCCTCTGTTGATTCAGTCTGAAAAAAGTAAAGGAAGCCAATTAAAAGGGGTGGCTTTTATGGAGTTTTCCTGCTCCACCTCTTTCCCAGAATCCCCTGGAAGAAACCTCTCCTCTTCTTGACTGTTTGCACCTGGGATGCAGGAGCCTCAGCTGCTATCTATCTTAGAACATCACACCCTAACCCTAAACCCTCCCCATATCCCTCACCACTCCCCCTGCCAACAGCAGCATTTTAAAACCTGGGGCTGGAAAAAAAAAACTCAGGACACAGAGAATAAGAAAATCTTTCCTTAAACCAGATCAGAAATTTCAACCACTGAGATGGGGTTAGGGTTCAGAGCAGAATAACATTTGTTTCTTAGGGGGGAAACTAATGTCACCTGCAACACATGTAGAGGAAAAGCTTGGCACTGGAGAAATGATGCAAAGAGTGACCACTGAAAACTTCTGCTGGCCCTAACCCTCACATGCCACCCTACCCACAGCACCACCAACAATCAGGCTAGGGGTTTGCATTTGACCACAAACCTGGAATATACCACCCCTCGACGGCCACAGCCCATTTTCCTCAAGAGGGCTCCCAAACTCCGAACGCTTGGCACTGCAGAAAAGATGCAAAGAGTGACCACTGAAAACTTCTGCTGGCCCTAACCCTCACATGCCACCCTACCACACAGCACCACCAACAATCAGGCTAGGGGTTTGCATTTAAACAGAAACCTGGAATATACCACCCCTCGACGGCCACAGCCCATTTTCCTCAATACATTTAACAAACTCCGAACGCTTGGCACTGGAGAAAAGATGCAAAGAGTGACCACTGAAAATTTCCAGTGGTATTAAACCTCATATGCCAGCCTACACACAGCACCACCAAGAATCTTGTTACGGCTTTGAATTTGACCAGAAACCTGGAATATACCACCCCTCGACAGCCACAGCCCATTTTCCTCAATACAGTTCACATTCTCCGAATGCTTGGCACTGGAGAAAAGATGCAAAAAGCGACCATTGAAAATTTCTGCTGGTCCTACATTCAATTACCTTTTTTTAACATTTTGCTGTGCAGCAATCTACAGCTCTAGGATCTGAAGAGTTTGAGGGATCCCCTTCTGCCTCTGTTGATTCAGTCTGAAAAAAGAAAAGGAAGCCAATTAAAAGGAGTGGCTTTTATGGAGTTTTCCTGCTCCACCTCTTTCCCAGAATCCCCTGGAAGAAACCTCTCCTCTTCTTGACTGTTTGCACCTGGGATGAAGGAGCCTCAGCTGCTATCTATCTTAGAACATCACACCCTAACCCTAAACCCTCCCCATATCCCTCACCACTCCCCCTACCAACAGCAGTATTTTAAAAACTGGAGCTGGAAAAAAAATACTCAGGGCACAGAGAATAAGAAAATTTTTCCTTAAACCAGATCAGAAATTTCAACCACTGAGATGGGGACGTAGTTCAGAGCAGAATAACATTTGTTTCTTAAGGGGGAAACTAATGTCACATGCAACACATATAGAGGAAAAGCTTGGCACTGGAGAAATGATGCAAAGAGTGGCCACTGAAAACTTCTGCTGGCCCTAACCCTCACATGCCACCCTACCCACAGCACCACCAACAATCAGGCTAGGGGTTTGCATTTGACCACAAACCTGGAATATACCACCCCTCGACGGCCACAGCCCATTTTCCTCAAGAGGGCTCCCAAACTCCGAACGCTTGGCACTGGAGAAAAGATGCAAAGAGTGTCCACTGAAAACTTCTGCTGGCCCTAACCCTCACATGCCACAATACCCACAGCACCACCAGCAATCCGGCTTTTTTACCAAAACCACACAAAATCAACCCTCTGTTGCTCTTCTGACTTTTCAATTCAAAATTTCTCACTCAGTTCGTAACTCAATTTAAACAAGTCTGGAATAATATAATTCCCATGCAATATTATGATTAGCTATTTTAAAAATATATTGACTCTGATTATTTATAAAAAAATCCAGTTACCTTTTTTTAACATTTTGCTGTGCTGCCATCTACAGCTCTAGGATCTGAAGAGTTTGAGGGATCCCCTTCTGCCTCTGTTGATTCAGTCTGAAAAAAGAAAAGCAAGCTTATTAAAAGGAGTTTTATGGAGTTTTTTATGGAGTTTTCCTGCTCCACCTCTTTCCCAGAACCCCCTGGAAGAAACCTCTCCTCTTCTTGACTGTTTGCACCTGGGATGCAGGAGCCTCAGCTGCTATCTCTTAGAACATCACACCCTAACCCTAAACCCTCCCCAGATCCCTCACCACTCCCCCTGCCAACAGCAACATTTTAAAACCTGGGGCTGGAAAAAAAAAAAACTCAAGACACAGAGAATAACAAAACTTTTCCTTAAACCAGATCAGAAATTTCAACCACTGAGATGGGGACGTGATTCTGAACAGAATAACATATGTTTTTTAAGAGGAAAACAAATGTCACCTGCAACACATGTAGAGGAAAAGCCTGGCACTGGAGAAAAGATGCAAAGAGTGACCACTGAAAATTTCTGCTGGCCCTAACCCTCACATGCCGCCCTACCCACAGCACCACCTAAAGGGCTAGGAGTCTGCATTTGACCACAAACCTGGACTATACCACCCCTCGACGGCCACAGCCACCTTACAGCACACAGAGGGTGGCGTGGACAGTCTCAGAGGCACCACCTGCAGCATGGGGCAGAGCCACACACGGGGGTGTGGTCAAACTCAGAGGCAGAGCCACACAGAGGGGTGTGGCCAATCTCAGGGGCGTGGCCACACATAGGGACACAGAGCCACCCACAGGAATGATGCCCAGATCAGGGGGGGCAGAGCCACTGCACCCCAGGGGGCTAAGGCACCCGGGTGGGCACAGGACAAGTACAAGGAGCCCGGGACCAAGACACAACATGGGCGGAGGCATAGAGACACGCATTAGGGATGGGGACAAGACTAGAGGAACACAAGTTTCCTGTTCATCATCAACTGTAAAAGAAAAAACCAAACAAACAAACCAACCACATCACCACACATAGTAATTGTCACCAGAAATTCCAACATGAGCCAGCACCAACCTCTTAGAGAACACCCAGCTTCTCAAGAGTCCTGTGAGGTCTCACCCACCTGCTCATCACAGAATTAGGCACTGCAGGACTCATCAATGAAGGGCACCTAAAATACACAAAACCACTGTTTGGCTTGAAGGAAGTCACCGCCTTCATGAACCTCCTAAATTTCCATCCCAGCTTACCTCCAACACTCAGCTCCAAAGGTGGCAAAAAAAAACAAAAAACAAAAGAACAAACAACCCACACCAAAAAAAGCCCTACAAAAACAAAGCGAAACACTTTACTGTATTGACATTACACCCGGCTGACCTGGCCTGCAACCATCTCACCTTCTCCAACTGTTCCTCTACACGTGGCTTTATACCAAGGCAGTGTGTGGCACCTGCAAAAGTCAAAGCAAAAGCCTCATGCTGAGATACTGCCCCAATCAACAGGCAGCCCACACCAGCCTGTGCTAAGAAAACTTCAGAATCCCTTTGGCAACAACTCCCAACCTCAGCACTTCAAGTCAGTCCCTCAACTTCTCTTTCTGAGGGCTGGTGGTTTGGGATTTGTGTCCAGCAAAACACCACGCTGTCTGACAGGCATGTTCCTCTTCATCACCTGCAATCAGAATAGAAGGAAAATCAGAAACAGTGTCACCAATAAGGTGCACTTCAGCCATCAACAACCACTTATACTACACCTACCACCTCAAAAGAGCCCCACATTGCTCCACTCACCTCCTCGATCCAAGATGTGTATAAGAGCTGTGGCCACCACTGCTTTGGGCACCTAAAAGACCCAGAGAATGAGTTACTGTTCTGCTGATCAGGAGTCAACAGATACGCAAACCCACTCTCCACCACCCCAGCTCACCTTCAACGCTCATCCGGGTTCAAAGGAGTGATGCCCTGAGTGAGAAGGCTCTGAGGGGCAATGATGTTGAAGAAGAGTCCAGGAAGACACTCTGTCAGAGTAGTGAGGTGGAGACTGGACCCCCTCTCTTTCTGAATGCTTCCTCGGAGAGGACCTTGGGTGTGGCTGGATGCAGTCTTTGCCCCGGGCAGTAAAGCAGAGTTCATACTCTCTACCCCAAAGTTCGTGTATTTTATCTCTGCCTTTTAATACCTCCGCTACCTCTCCGCATGATGTACACCTGACCTGTTGTATAAAGGGTTTGTTAAACATGCAACT